>BMAU01000708.1:0-233133 GCA_019973935.1 Trichonephila clavipes | reverse complement strand
TTCTTATCTGTTGAAAATTCTTTCTTATTGAATTTAACTAAGAGAATCGACTCTGTAATTGATAAATTTGTTCACAAGGCAGATAGTAAAGCTGACTTCAAACTTAAATAAAATATTAAAATTTAAAACTTTACATTTTCTTTTAATATTAGCATATATATTGTTGTAAATATTTCTGCAAATCAACTAACCTTACTAAATATCTTACTGAGAACCACACACACACACTAATTCTGTTGTAAATTAAATTCTTTAATATAGATGGCACTGCAAGTCAACTAAGAGTATATATACTTTGTTTGGCTTGTAGAGGTAATTTTGCTTACGTAATGTTCTTTGTGTGATGTCTTCCATGTGTTTCGTCCAATAAACAAAATTAATTAAAAGATGGACTTGGACTAATTATTGGAAATTTAAAATCATTGGATATGATCGCCTAACTCAGTGTTCCGAAACCCCCGGTCCGCGGACCGGTACCGGTCCATGGATCAAAAACTACCGGTCCGCACAAAAAACATTAAATTATTTCTCTCTTATTTACTGTTGTATATTTTTTTTAGGTTTGAGCTATTTTTTATGAAAATCACTTAATATTCCTTGTTAAATCCCTTTATATTCATTTTTTGGTGTAGCTATATTTTATTCAGGTCACGATTAAATAAAATTAAATTAAAATTATTAAATCAAAACAGTCTAAAATATAAACGATCAACATCCTCCTCCTCAGCGGGCCGCGGTAAAATTAACAAACGTTGACCTGTCCACTGCGATAAAAAGGTTGCGGAGCACTGGCCTAACTGACCCATGGAAATTAGGATTTAAGGAAAACAACATTAGATTCCAAATGCAAAAGAAACAGCAATTTTCTATTTTAAACTGTTGAAAATATATTTTGAATCAGATTACATTTAATACCTTTTTGTTCATTCACGAAACATTATTTGAATGTTTTGTGTTCTGGTATTCGAAAACACTTATGCTCTAATCAAAATTCTGGATCAACTCTCTATCAATTGAAAGAACCATTGAAATTTCTTTTAAATATAACAAACCACTTCTCATCCTTCTTTCCTCCAGCAATGACAGACTCGAAATTCTAATTGGACGGCTTGGAGAAAATATATCCGAAATCTTCAAAACCAAAATTTAAACAGCCCCCATTGAAACTCCCTCCGAAATTATAGCTAAATTTGACCACAGAAGTCACATAAATCGTATTCGGAACTTTTGGCAACGTACAAGAGATCCTGCCTTGAGATCTGAGTTCCTAACACTCAGTCGTGAGGTCATGAAAGACATTCGACATTTCTCCCAATCTCGTTGGGAATCTGACATACGCCGGAGACAGGCACTTTTTGGAGGAAAACCTCCCTATTCAAAAAACCGCCAATTTGAAAAATCGATTTTTTTCCTTACAAAAAATTTGATATATTTTCTGAAATATTATTGGATGTGAATTTGGTACTTCATTTAACGTATCTTACTTCCTTATTTTGTACTCTTATGTTCAATGTCAGTTTTCTTTTATGTTGAAACTTAGTAGTTGGAAGCAGGAGTATATGTTCAATCATGAAATTAGATAAGTTTGCGCACCTTTCACTAGTAAATTTTCTCCCCATCCAGGAGTATGTCACAAAGGTCATTCCTTTCACCCATACGAAATCCGGTGTCAGCTATCCAAAAGGGGACAGGGACAAAAAGAGTTTTTTGTTGTGGTTGATAGAGAGAGAGAGTCACACAGATGTTTTATTTTAGTCTTGAGTGTAGATACTGTAAGTTAGAATAAAGATTTGTGATCCCCACCATCAGTAGACTCTTTTCAGAAAAAATTTTCATGCTGAGAAATAGACGATTCCTTCTATTATATTTTATTCGTTTGAAATAATAACAGGTAGATATGTCCTTAATTTCGAAATATTTTGTATTTGACTTAAAATAATATATATATATGTGGGAGTCCGAATAAATCTTCGAATAAAAATCAGACTCTTCAGAAGGCGGGATTTTAGATTGGCGAGGTGGCTTGTCTAGGGGTAAGTGTTTAAGGGTGAGTGATGAATTAAATGAATCTAAGTCATTTAAACACAAATACTTCGTTTAAGTAAAAAAGAGAATTTATTTAAAGTTAAAGGAAAATATTTACAAAAAAAGATATAATTATAAAGAGAAAGACATGCAGGAATTAAGTTAATTAAAAGTTGAGTAATACCTTTAGAAGACGGGGATATGAACCTTTCTCATTATTGGATGTTAGGACTGGCGGTGCCGCGTTGGGCGCGGAAATGCGGTAAAGACGCGACGTGTTGATCAAGCAGTAGTTAGTTGGCCTCTGCCGAAAAATTATTCAAGCCGGAGCTACGAAAGCTCACTAGATGGCGCTGCTTCGGAATGCAGTAATAAATAAAATTGAGATTTATGGTCCTCTGAAAAGGATATGACTCAACCTTTTTACAAATGTTTCAAAGGGAAAATCCTACAGAATCACCCTCTCCTGACAGAGCTGGTCTCTCAGCTCTTACAAAATGCTGAGAGCTAAAGTACTTTAAATACAAACTATTTTTAGTTACAACTATAAATTTGATGATTATTGGAATATGGATGTAATAAAGACAAATAATACGATTCTTAAAGATAATAAAATAAAATATTACAGATGAAAAGATGTATACCTAATATTCACAATTCCGGACCTAAAATAAAGCATATAAAAACAAAATATTCTATGTTGTGATCTACAATTAACTAAACCATAAAAAAAAATCCTTCGCATCAATAGAAAGATAATGAATGATACGAAAATATAATAAATATTACAAGTCAATATAAAATGATTTATGGAAACGAGTGTTACCATAGAACATCTATTAATTTCTCAAAAGGGATATGAGAAAAATTAAAAATAATAACTAATATAAAAAATTCAATTAAGCATAAAAATGTTTCATCAAATCAGCTGAAGTGGTGGTTGAGTTCGGTCCATCGTGCTGACCAACCTTTTCCACTTCATACCTATCCTTGGAATTAACTTTTGTTACTTTGTAAGGGCCTAAGAACTTTGGTCTTAGTTTCAGTCCATCTCCAAATTGGGTTCTTTGGATGGCTACTAGATCACCTTCTTTGTATAACGAAGGTTTCTTTCTTCTTCTGTTATACGTCTTTCTATTTTCAGACTGCAGGGTTTCGATGTTCTTTTTTGCATCGTTTCTTAAAAATTCGCGTTGTTCTAGTAATTCTTTCGCTATTTCTTCTAGAAGTAAGTCTTTGATTAGGATGTCTTCCTTGTTACGCATTTTGATTCCCACTAATAGTTCGAATGGTGTCCATTTTGTACTGCGACTTATAGTACTATTTAGTATTCTCTGTAATCTGTCGACGTATTTGTACCATTTCGTTGAGTCGTCTAATGATAGTTTGGTGAGAACTGGAATCAAAGTTCGATGAATTCGTTCAACTTGTCCGTTTCCTCGAGGAACACCTATTGCTATTTGTAGATGTTGAATGTTCTCTTCATCACAGTAGTAGTTGAATAATTTTGAAGTGAACGCTGAACCTCTATCAGAGATAATTCTGATGGGATTACCAAAGGTCTTCTGCTGTTGTTTTAGTTTTTCGAGAGCACTTTCAGCAGACACAGTTTTGACGGGATATAGCCAAGTAAATTTGGTAAATGCGTCTACTACGGTGAAAATGTGTTGGTAACTTTTGTTTGTGGAGGGTAAAGGACCAATGAAGTCAACAGGGTACGTACTTAAAGGAATGCTTTCCTTAGAAATAGGATTCAAAAACCCTTCCTTTTTGCCAGTTTTCTTATTAGCTAAGATACATGGAACACAATTAATTATTACTTTTTTAACGACGTTGGATAAATTTGGGATAAAATATTCCTGTTTCACAATTTCTTCTGTTTTTCCTACTGAGAAATGACCATTTTCGTGAATCAATTTAATTAGTTCAGCTTGCATTGCTTTAGGGGTTACAATTAATTCTCGACCATTTAAGTACTTATAGAGTATACCATTTCGCTCAAAAATTCTTCTGATTATTGCTTCTCTAGAAGTGATTTCAATGTTTGGATGTTGTCATCTTCCTCTTGTGCTTTTTAAGCTTTGAAGTTAATGTATCATTGCATACCATCATTAGGGGATATCGGCTAAGAGCATCAACGTGCTTCATACGACTTCCAGCTCTGTGCTCTATTTCATAATCGAATTCTTCTAATTGGAGCGCCCATCTGGCTATGCGAGTAATTAGCTCCTTTTTTTGCATAGTCTTCTGAAATGCTGAACAGTCAGTTACTATTTTAAAGTGTTGTCCTAAAAGATAAACACGAAACTTCTTTAATGCGTTGATAATTGCTAGTACCTCTAATTCGTAGCTGTCATACTTTTCTTCTGCTGTATTTGTCTTTTTCGACATGTAGTAAACGGGATATAACTTTCCATCTTCTGCTTCTTGTAACAAAATTGCGCCGTACCCTTGTTTACAGGCGTCTGTATGCAGTTCTGTTTTTCTTCCATACTTGTAAAGGTGCAAGATTGGGCCTTCGGACATGATTTTCTTCAATTTTTCAAATGCTTCTTTTTGTTGAGTCCCGAAAAAAAAACAAAAAAACAAAGAGGTTTTCTTTTCTTGTTAAATCGCTAAGTGGTTTAGCTATCTTTGAATAATCCTTGATGTACTTGCGGAAATATCCAGTTAAACCAAGAAAACTTTGTACTTGTTTTATTGTTGTTGGTTCTGGAAATTTTCGGACAGCTAGTGTCTTCGTGGGAGATGGTTTAATAGTTCCGCTTTCTACAATGTGACCTAGAAATTCAATTTTTGTTTTTAAGAATTGGCACTTCTTGAACTTAATTTCTAATCCGTATTTCTTTGCGACTTCAAAAATAATTTTAAGTTTTTCGAGACCTTCCTGTTCGTTTTTCGCTGGAATGACGAGATCATCTAAATAACTGATTACAATTCTCCTTTCCGAGTAAGATCTCTAAATATACTTGATACGTAGCGTTGGAAAACTCCTGGACTTGTGCTTAGTCCGAAAGGAACTTTGTTGAATTCAAATTGTCCATCTGGGACGATAAAGGATGTATACTTTCTGCAATCTTCGTCAACATCGACGTGGAAGAAACCATTGCGTAAATCTAATGTAAAATATACCTTTGCTTCTTGCAAAGTGTCTAAAACATCTTCGATGATAGGTAACGGAAATTTATCTTTCACAAGCTTCTGATTCAATTTTCTGTAGTCAATGCACATCTCGAAGATCCATCTTTCTTTTTTACCATTACGATTGGACTTGCATATTCCGCAGAACTCGGACGTATAATGCCTTCGTTGAGCCATTCTTCTATCTGTTTGTTTACTTCTTGTCTTTCTGTGAAAGCTAGTCGACGAGGAGGTTGACAGACTGGTTCTTCGTCTTTTAAAATAATTCTCATTGTGACGTCAGTAGATGCTGTTTCTTCTGGCTTGTAGTCTTGAATTAACTTTTTAAGTTCCTTCTTGATTTGACGATTTTCAACATGACGTAGGTCTAGTTCTTCTTGAAGATTTTCAGCAGATATTTGCATAAGCTGTGCATGATTCTCATATTTGTTGAATTTAACTCCTTCTTTAGTAAAACTTATCGATGCTTGTTCCAAAGATCTGATCCAATAACTGCTTCAAATTTTAATTTATCAGTCGGTACAACATGCCAAGTTAACGAGTAATTTTCATCATCTATTTTGAACTTATGTTCAAAGGAACCGATAGTTGTCACTTGTGCTTCACCAATACCTGTGAGAAGCATCTTGTTCTTCGATAATTTTGTTGGATCCATTATTCTTCTGCTTGTGTTTTCTCGAAGCAAACTTACGGTACTACCACTGTCTATCAGCGCCGTGATTTTCACCTTTCCAAAAAATATCTCTTTAGTACGTAAACCTTCCTTAACGATGAGTGTGCAAGTTTCTTTTGGAGGTTCTTTGAATTTCTGCGATTTTGGATAGTTCGTCTGAGCATGCTTGGAAGCATTGTGATTTGAGTGTTTCTCGTAATTTTTGTTGTTTATACCCTTTCTGCGCGCTGTCTTGATATCTTTGAACAGATTCGTACTTGGTAACAGGGGCTTCGTAATGTTTGTTGTAATTCGTTGACGCTGGAAACTTCTTATCTTTCCTGTTATACTCGAATTTTCCTGGTGCTTCATATCTGCGATTCTTTTCTGTGAATCTGAATTCTTGTTTCTTCACAAATGGACTGCTAGATTTTTGTTTCAAAGTCCTTTTAAAGTCTTCGAATTCTTCTAGTTTTTCTGCTAATTGAACAGGGGGGAGTTCATATTTGCCCATTCATCAAGATAATATTCTTTAAATTCAAAAGGAGTTTTCGTTTGAGTTGATCTGTTATGATTAGATCTGATAACTTGTTGAAAGTATCTATCTTCAATCCATCTATCCATCCGTTGAAGTAAGTGTTTAACTCATGGTAAAAATCAATCCATGTTCTTTCAGGTGCTTTTTGGTGATTGACAAATAGTTGTCGAAACTTTTCTGGAGTTAGTTTAAAGCGTTTCAGCAGTAAATCTTTAACGTGTTCGTAAGAGTTGGCTTTATCGTCAGGCTCTCTCGCTATGATGTGAGATACTTCCGTCGGTAACAAGCCTAACAGATGAGAAACCCAGTTTTCTTGATCAATATTCAATCTCTGCGCTTGACGTTCAAATAATTTTAGATAAAGAGACTGATGTCTTCTTTCAAATCAAAACGATGTATAAACTTTGAAATTTCTTTGACGAGAAATTTAGAGAGTATCACTTTCTTTGGATGTATCAGCGCCTAACTTGGATTGTGTTTGGATTCTTAACTTTTCCAACTCAAATTCATCTTTGCGTTTTTGCTCATCTAACCTCAATTGTTCGAAGCGTAATTTTTCTTCTCGTTCTTCAATGCGTAATTTTTCTTTTTGCTCTTCAATGCGTAAATATTCTTCTCTGGCTTTGCGATCCTCAACAATCGTTGAATGTATGTTTTTGGTCAGTTCTTCGTCATAATCTTCACTACCAATAATTAGATCTTTGAGTGTGGCGATGGTCATAGATTTATCGAATTTTAAATTTAATTCCGTGGCTAAGACAAATAAATCTTCGCGTCGACCTTTGCCAAGATACGCCATCTTAAAATTTAAATTTAAGTTTAGATAGTAACCAAAGGAATAAACAAAATTGTTACGCGTTCAAACAAAAACAATGATGTTGCTATTGGCAATTCTCGTTTGCATTTACAAAAATTCTCAAGTTAAAATGATATTGCATCAAAATACACTAAATATACATTGAAATATTCAAATTCTATTCCTTTAGAAATATTTTAAACCAGTAACGTGTAAAGACAACAGTGCGAGCTAAAATACGTAATGCTTAATTTAAAGTAGTCAAATCATTAATTTCAACTAAAAACAAAACCTTTTTTTTTTCTAAAACCATTTGATATATCAGTTCTCATTTCGTTATAACAAATGCAAAAAGAATTTGAAAGAAAAAATAAACTAATATAAATCTTGTTTAGAAACTGTGATTAAATTTATTGTGATATGAAAAAGTTAATCATTTAGAGTTCTTTGCTGAAAAAAGCAAAGAATTAGAAGTTAGTCACTTAAAGAAAAATCTCATATATATTTTTTATTACTCTAATAAAAATAAAATCTTTTTAGGATCTCTTCAGAACATTCTAAGGATAAACACATGTTTCAATCGAAAGCATAATTATTCTGTCAAAAATGAACTCCAAATACTTATATATTGAATACACCGTTAAAATAAGATTATACACGATCCTTCCATCAATTCTAAAAAACATAGCATATTCTTTCAAAATATATTTCTGGAATACTCGTAAAAAATAATTAATTACTAAACAGCTGAAAGAGAAATGTTAAACTATATGAGTCATTGAAATTACGCTTGCAACCAAATAGAAATGTTTAGGCATGGGAGAAACATTAATCTCTTAGTTCAAGGTCGATGACGTAACTGAAGAAACAAACTTTTCATACACGCATAAAATTAATTCAATACGATTCGTTAATAAATGACATACAAATAAAACACTTGAATATTACGTACGACTTTCTTAATATTTTAAAAGATATACTTGTAGAAAATTTTAATTGATACGATTTCTATACACATAGAAAAATAGTATTTCAGAAAAACACACATCATATTTAAAAATATAAATTACTTCATGAAATCGACTACAACAATTTTTTCATAATCAAATTAACGGTGACTCACGTATTCTTTTAGATTTTTTTCCTTTTGAAGAACAATATAAAAAGTACCTGATACAGTTGACGACGTGTGATTAATTACTTGAAAACAAACTTCAAAGGCTCCTGGATGTGTTCACTGGACTTGTGAAACTCTTGTAGTTGTACACGGCAGAAAATAACGTGGTTGATGACTTCGGGAGTCGTTTTGTTTCATGCACCTAAATGTTAGTATGTTATGAGAGGCAATCCGCATTTTCGATTCAGTCCGTTTTTTTTTTAAAGAAGAGAGAAGGTTATCAACTTATTATTTAGAGAAGATTTTCGAAATCAAATCCCAGGCGATCCCCCAATTATTTCTGTGGGAGTCCGAATAAATCTTCGAATAAAAATCAGACTCTTCAGAAGGCGGGATTTTAGATTGGCGAGGTGGCTTGTCTAGGGGTAAGTGTTTAAGGGTGAGTGATGAATTAAATGAATCTAAGTTATTTAAACACAAATACTTCGTTTAAGTAAAAAAGAGAATTTATTTAAAGTTAAAGGAAAATATTTACAAAAAAAGATATAATTATAAAGAGAAAGACATGCAGGAATTAAGTTAATTAAAAGTTGAGTAATACCTTTAGAAGACGGGGATATGAACCTTTCTCATTATTGGATGTTAGGACTGGCGGTGCCGCGTTGGGCGCGGAAATGCGGTAAAGACGCGACGTGTTGATCAAGCAGTAGTTAGTTGGCCTCTGCCGAAAAATTATTCAAGCCGGAGCTACGAAAGCTCACTAGACGGCGCTGCTTCGGAATGCAGTAATAAACAAAATTGACATTAATGGTCCTCTGAAAAGGATATGACTCAACCTTTTAACAAAACGTTTCAAAGGGAAAATCCTATATATATATATATATATATATATATATATATATATATATATATATATATATATATATATATATATATATATATATATATATATATATATATATATATATATATATATATGCTGCCCAGTGGCGCACATAGGAATTTTTAAAGGATGGAGATATCCAGGGTCGCGCGAAAGTCCATCATTCTCGCATTATGCAGCTCAACATATTCTTTTGATTTTGTCGATTTTCGAGAGCAAAAAACAGTAAAAAATTAATTCTTGAATAGCTAATTACCATTAATCAATACAATTAATTATTAATAAATATTAAATTTTGCGTACTAGATACATAGGATTACAATCAACAGAAAAAAAATCGAGGGCTTTGGGGGGGATCTGGACACCCTCCCCTTGTGTGCTCCATTGGTGCTGTCTTTTTTTTCACAAGAATTATTCAAGTTTTATAGGTGTGTATGTATATGTACAATTTATCTTTTTTAATTATAATGTTTCGCTTTGGAGAGAGGGGTGGCATTTTCCACTTTTGTCCGGGGCGGCAAAACTGCTAGAGCCAGCCTTGCTCGCTACTCAGTAGCTTGAGCAAAATGTACGAATTTGTTCATTTGAATCGCCTTAATTAGCACTGCATAGCCAGGAATATTATTATTCCTGAACAGCATGGCTTTGTCACTCAGTTACTTAGAGTTACTGAGCTGTCATCACGGCTTTCAAAATAATCAGGCCACCGGTATGCATTTTGTGAACATAGCCAATGCCTTTGACAAAATTTGACATGATGGCTTGATATCCAAGATGATGCGACTTGGATTTTCGGACCAACTCATCAAAATTATACACTCCTACCTAAACTCTCGTGAATTTAGGATAAGAGTTGAAAACAGTCTCTCCACCCCGCGTCCAATTCTCAGTGGCGTACCCCAAGGATTTTTATTAGGACACAATCTCTTTAATCTATACGTCAGTGACACTGCGAAAGCTGCAGTAGTCTACTTAGCGATGTACGTGGACGACACTGCCATTTTCCCTCAAAAAATTTATAACCGCAATATCATTGAGCGGCTACAAAAGTATGTCATTCGAGTCTAAATTTGGCTTGACTGGAAAATAAATGGTTCTAAAAGCGTATGCCTCCTTTTTACGAGACAGAGGCGCATCGAAAACCTCCCACATGCCAACATTTTAATCAGCTCGTCCCCTGGGTTACTGAATATAAGTACCTAGGGTTATTACTTGACGCTAAATTAAACTTAGCCAAGCACATCCATTCCACCCACCAAAAGGCGGCAGGGATGAGAAGCACCATATATATATATATAATTCGCTTGATTTCTCCCAAGAGCAAGCTCGCATTAAAGCACAAGGTTATGTTATACAAAGCCATTCTTCGCCTCATTATGCTGCACGCTTCTCCCATGTGGGCGGATATAGCAGTTACTCATCTGAAAAGATTGCGCCTTTTTAAAACATTCAACTGCGTAGAGCAGCCAACGCACCTTGGTTTGTCAGGAACGAAGATTTGCATACCGGTCTTAATGTTCCGCCGCTTCTTGATTTCATTAAAAAACAATCAGAAATTTTTTTCAATGCATGCAAGCTTTTGTGCGTGTTTAGTGTGGCAACGTGACTGTTCGTGATCTTTTTTTAAACTTCTCTTACTTTCTTTGAAGTGGTTATTTAAAATTTACTTTTAATAACAGCACGCAGTTATTTAAGAGGTAACGAGTAACGGACTCGAAAAGTAATATTTTCTTTAATCCTTTACATTAAAGAAGTTCATCCCTTCTCTCATTCTGTCGAGATGCGGCAGCTAGTTGAAAGACGGGCTTAGTTGTCATGGAGATGTGATGTGATTTACTCTTCCCTCTCCTTCGAAAGTAAAACAAACAAGATCAACTGGGAGGCTGGTTTCCCACTCACCACCCAACATGGATAGCTATCTATATTTTTATGTATAACTTCAACAAATTCTTTTTTTCAACTAATTCTGATAAGTGGATATAATAGAACTCTAAGGTTCCACGTAAATGTATAACCGTTACCTAAAAAGCAATTTCCCCTTAAATTTCTTCATACATGAAAGTTCAGCTGATGAAGATTTGTAACAGTCAAATCATAGCATTAAACGTTTTCTTTACACTGTGATCTGACTGCAAGCTAATAAGTTCAAATAGCAGCATCTCAGGTACTGTATCAATATATGCAGAAATGAGATATAGCAAATAGAATTCAGGCTCAATTTTCTCACAATCTTGAAATCTTCTTGTGACCTGGTCCTAGTGCCGGTTTAAGCTCATATCGGGCCCTGTGCGCAAAAGATCTACGGGCCCCCTTAGATCGAAATTTATAACAAAAAATTCTAGTTAAATCCAGCTTATCCGGGCCCCTGGGAGCCCAATGGATAAACCAGCACTACTACCTGGTCCTCCAAACTCTGCAGATAATCTCCGAGTATAAACTTTATTTTGTTTTCATAATGAAAAATACAAGACGAGTTTTTGATTATTTTATTTCCGCACATGGGGCCTAAATTTTGGTTCACAGTAGATTTTCCGAGTGTCTCAGCAAGCCACAAAAAAAAATTCTTTGCGGGTAACTATTTGCCCACCCCCAAGAATAATGTTAATTTGGAAACGATAGGTGTAAAAGGATCACACCACTGAGCATGTGGGTAAGCTAGCATACTGTGTGCATGTCAAAGATGGGTCGCTTTGATTATATTTCATTTATGTCGCACTCTCAAGCAACACTAGAGATCCCGTAATTTTGAATCATGGTCAAATGGAAGACTATACCTGAGCCGTCACCCCATCTTCAAACTTCCAAAACATTGGTTCGCAGGGTAACATTGAGATATCAGCGCAAGAATTAAGATCAGTTGCCGAACAATCTGTATCGGGTCATAGTATCCGATGTCGACCATAGCAGAGCATCAATTTTTGTGATTAGTTTTGACTATACACCCCAGAATAAATGGTAATGAGGTATTGAAAGTCAGATATGGTCAAACGAATGGCACAACATTGACTTTTCAGATGAATCACGATTTGGTCCACAATGCCACGATGATCACATCGTGATAAAGTTAAAGATTTTTTATTCTAGGTTCGATTACTTACTTGAGCGTTAAATTTACAGCAGTCAATGTGAAAGAAAAAGGTATCAAGCAACAATCAATATAGAAAAGGAATAAGAATAGCTGTGTCTAGTTGTCCCATCCAATTAATTTAATGAATAAATATAATGCATTTCTTTGGGATGTGTTCATTTCATGTTCAGTAAAATTTTTGTGGAGCTATATTTTCTATTTTTATAATTTACTTATGATTAGTAATGCTTAGAGTAAGTTTTCTTAAGGCAAACTACCATTGATTAAAAAGGTGCACAGCATATTGAAAAAGTGCGAGAGCAACTATTATTTCCTTAAAGTGCTTGTTTGAAGAAAAAAATTAATGATAAATGGAATAAGAAATCAAAACTAATAAATATTACAAAACAAGTATCATTTATTTTTTATTTAATATTCTATTATTTGTCACAACAGCAATACTAACATGCAACAAAAGGCACTTCTAAAACAATAAAAAAAATAAGGCAATGCTGTTTCCAAGTTGAAATCACAGTCATAAATAAAGCATTTCAGATATGTGGCATATGTAATGACTAAATACAATGGAGCACAGGTAAAAAAAATGTACAGAATGCATATTTACTATGAAAATTTAGCACAGGACATCTAAATATGTCTTTTATATTATCTTCATAGCATTTATCAAATATTCTACTATATACAAAAATGTTAAGTCATTCTTAAGCATTTCATTGAGCTTGCATATGAAACAGCCTATTAAAAATAGAAATACAAGGGAAAAATTTGCTGAAGAATAATAAATTTCACTAATATATATTTTATAAATTACACACATAAGGAAATGTACCCTCATGAACAATATAAAGTGAAAGACAAGATGAATGATTCCTTCAGTGTAAAGGATGATATACATGTCAAAAACAATGTATTTCATTAACCATTTCCAATATGATATCAAATCTGGATAAATTTTAGCACATATTACTAATTTAACAGTAAAAATTCATTTTAATATTTCTTGAAACAATTATTAAAAAAATTGTCTTTTGAAGCATTACCAAAAGCATTTCATAGTTGCAAGATAAATTTTACAATTTTTCCAAAATAGGTTGTATGCCTTAAGTTTAAATTCCAAAATGAAAAGTTCTAAATGAATTGAAAAACTTGCTGCAAGCAAAGTTTTCAGCGAAGCAAAATTTTAAGTTAATTCCATAAATGTTAAGATAAACAGTTCTTGAGAAATCTAAAGATACCACTTAAAAATAAAGTTTACAAAACACAAAAATATAATAACTCATACCAAAATTAAAACTATACTAAACTACAACAATGCACATTTATTACTTGGGTCGATATAAAAATAACAGAGGTTAAAAACGAGCATAACTCAATAATTTTCTCCAATAGTTGGATTGAAGCATTCAAAAACCAATAAACAATGATTTAATACAATCAAATACTGCAATTATCTGCCAAAATATCAAAAATGTTACATATAAATAAAAAAGGCGCATATTTTGTTCGATTAATTCACTAATCTATTGGCTGTAAGTTAAATTATAATGTTAAATAATTTTAAACTGTCAGAAAAAAAAATTAAATTTACAAAATCTTGAGCAGGAATGAAGCAATAATTCTTCTTACAACAGAAGAACACACTTAAATAAACACAATAAAAAATCTTTGGAAAATAAAATACTTTACTTTTGAGCAAAAGTATGATAGTCTTTTCTTTCTCATTGATGTTAGTGGAAGTGAAAGATGATACAAATAAAATGTAATAAATATTTACATATGACTGATCAATTATAAAATAGTTTACTATATTAGATACTAGAATTAACTGAAATCACGTAACTGTATAATAACAAATCAATCTTTAAAATAATTTATGGATATGTAAGGAACTTCCAGCGTGGATAACAAAATTCAAAACTAGAAATCTAGGCAATACATGTGTAAAGTACAACCAATTTCTAGAATTCATAATGAAAAGAGTGAATCATATAATATATTTATAAATCATATAATATATTTATAATCTGATGGAAAAACCTATCGCTGGCTAGATAACATGGGAAAAAAATTTGCTGACAAAATTAAAATTGTGTGTATGATTACAGTTTGCAAGACACTATAATCAAACAATAGCACCTTCTTGGCAAAAACATACTTTCAAACAGAAAGAGCTTTTTATGGAAGAAAAAGTTGAATGATGGAATGCTCATACATGAAGAGACTATAGATGCTTCAAAATCACAAACTAACATAAAAGTGTTCCATAAGAACAATTTAAGGAATAAAAATATATTCTTGAATGAAACTAAAATTTAGCATCTGATAGAAATAGTAAAAACATGCTGCTTAAAAGGGTATGATGGTTAAAAATGTCATTCATTTCTTAATTTTAAGAATAGAAAACTATTAGAGAATTGTATTTAAAGTTAATACATGAATTCAATTGCAATCAGGAAACATAGTGGAAAGGAAATTATTTAACCAAACAAAACATAAATTTAATGCATAAATTGTCTACCAGGTTTCTGAATTAATATTTTCAACAAATTGTATATAATCCCAATAAAGTTTAAAGCAATCATTCTAATCTCATCCTCCAATATCATATAATGAATTGAAAGTAACATAAAACTCAAGAAAAATGTTCAACTTACTGGGAACTTTTAAATATATAAAAAAAAAATTAAATGATCTTAAATGACGATCTTATAAGTAATGCATAAAGCATCCTATTAAATTATTTCAATATTAATCTTTTCACACCCTGTAAATTTTGACCATTTTTTAACTTTTTACAAAAAGTAAACTATTTCAGTTTAAACATGGTAGATTATCAGCAAATAAACTTTTTTGAAACTGAAAACTTGAAATTTAGCATGTATACACATCATTTTATCACAGTAGTAAGAGTTTATTCTATACAACTTCAGATAATTAACAATAATAAGAGTTAATAAAACAAAAAAAGAAATTTATTACATATCCCATAAGAAATTATTTACTCATGAAACTTATGCAATAAGATCATTGCAGTCTTATAAAAATTTGTATTCTTTCCCTTTACATTAGAAAAAAAAAAGTAAATATATATCATTGAAAATTTTAAAGATTTACCTAATGTTGTACTTTTGAATGAAGTTCGTTACTACCACATATTTGGTCATTTTTTTATCACATATTTCTATATAACACACAAATAACATATCAACAAATCTTAATAACATGCATTTTTTTATGACTTAATACTTATTATTTCAGATCTGATGTGGAAACTTAAAAAAAAAAGTTTAAGTTCTAGGAAACAAAAAAAAAAGTGATCAATTTCCAGATTTTAATAAAGCAGCATAAAAGCTAATTTTTTCCCCCTTTAGAAATGACATTATGAAATTTCTCCCAATAGGTGGCCGATAAGAGCTGCCATTTATGTAAAATTTTGCCTGAGTGTTGGCTGATACGAGTTCATCAACTGAGCAGATAATTTCTTTCAAATGAATTTGACAAAGCGAAATGATGAACAGAAGTCTATGGCACATGGTCTAGAGGCACTTGGCACCTTTTCATCTCAATAGAAATTGTTAAAATTCCAGTTTTGAGGTTCCACTGCATCATTCAAATGTCATCAAGTTCTCCAAATGCTGTAAAACATTATTTCGATAAATTATAATCTTATAAGTTACTTTTTTTAATATAAAGTATTGTATGTAAAAGTCAAAATTAGTTAACTTATTTTTCTTACATCAAAATTGCATTACAACTACAGTAGATTGAATGAAATAAGTTTGAATCATAGTTACAAAACGAAACTACACTTGTTTTAAACATATATACAAAAATAAAAATAAATAAATAAAAAATAAATTTACAGAGAGATGAGTAGGAGAAAAACTATTCACAGGATGGTTAAATGTTTTTTGTGTTGAAATAGCTTTGTTAAAAAAATTTTTGTTGAAAAGAAACAAATTAATGATTTCATAAGGATGTTTTGATTAGAAAAATATAATAGTGGGTGTATTAACTAGTATTTTACGTGAGTTATATTTATTTAAAAAAAACTTACTGCATACATTCAGAAGTTTTAATCATTTTTGGGATTGTACAAGCAACTAACCACAATTGAATATGCTGCTGGAAAAAGACTATTTCTTGCATTTAATCTTTTATTAAAAGCTAGTTCAACATCACTGCAAATGTTTTAGTTTAGGCACATCTGTCCTGCTAAACAATTCACATAATTTTGGAAGATCTAAAACAGAGGATTGATAAGAATGGCTGCAGCTAAAGGTATATTAGGTTCTAAAAAAGGAAATATTAACATTTTTACATCTCTGATAATGTATGACTAAGTGTTCATTTTTGAAAAAGTAATTCATTATGAAATAGCTATTACTTAATTTTATATTTGCGGGTTTTCTGTATTCACATGAGGGAAATGGATATATCAGTGCAACACAAAATGCATAGTTTCTTTTATGTTTTTTAATTGAGTTTTTATCAGGAGGAAGTTTAACTGTGTGTCTAAAAAAAAGACATGCCTATAAATTAGCTAGGAACAAATATATACTAAAATAAGATATGATGTCTGTTTAATTAATGTTGCACTTCAGAGCAATACAAGAACTATTGGTGATAGATTCTGTCAGTTACAATCAGTCGAGTGAAAAGGACAACTTATTCTCAAACTTCTACACCATGCCAGTATGACAAATTTGAAAATCTTAAGTATGCTTTAACTCTTTTAAGTGTCCTCCCTAGGAGTTGAATCCACAACTTGACACACACACAATGCCATCTACAAGTTTGCAAAACTACAAAAATGAACAATCTAGGAATATAAGTATAATAAAAGATTGAAAAGCACCAATGTTACATCCAATGAAGTTGACAACTATGACAATGCTAAAAAATAATATGATAGGAAGTAAATTTTTTAAAATCAGATAATTAAGTGTACCAAAGATATAAACTTTAGCAATGAAGACTTATGAAAAACAATTTTTTAATACTTACTGTACACTCATCATATTGATTTGTAGCTTTTCTCAAATAATTATACCACTGGACGGTTTTTGCAGGAGAACCGGTACGGAATTTATAAACATTTCCTTTTACAGGATCTGTAAGCTGGAATGCATCAGGTTGATTACCAGTGTCAGCGCATACAACTATACTTCCAGAAACATCGAAAGATTTGGATGGTGTACTTTTAAACTATAATAAAAGACAAATTGAAAATAAATTGTAAGGTTCAAGCTTTCAAAATAATGAAATAAAAAATAAAAGCAATCAAGTTGGGGAAAATTAAGTAAGAAAATACAATATTAACATAATCATAACCTTGTCATTAAAATGTTTTTTATCTGATGAGACAGCACAGTATTTTTTCTAATTAACAAAACTTTTATAATTGGGACTAAATTTAATATTAAGAATTGGCTGTTTTAAATAAGAATTTCCTTTAAATTTTTCACTGATCATCAGCAAAGAACTTAATATCTGATGAACTGTCATTAACTTAAGCTTCCCGAAAAGTTATAAGCCCTTTTAATATGGTAGTTATTTTAGTATATAAATGAATTCAAACAAATTTTATCCTAAATCAAACATTTTAATTCTAACTCCTTTCTAGCATATTCTATTTGGAAAGAAGGGAGTATCTAGCTACTGTTTAACTCTTCTCATAAAATATCTAAATATATAAAAGCATATATTTCTTATAATAAAATGAATGGAGTATTTACAAAAATAATTTGAAAGCACATGAATTAGATTGACCATTCTCTACAGAAAGTTATATACACAAGAAAAGTAATATTAACTTCCACAATCATTAGAAATATATATTAGAAAAATTATAAAATTAAATATTACTGCTTTAACCCTTTCTATAACTGATTTCTTAAACAATACTACGTTATTTATTACTTTAAGTATTGAATTGTCCTCTTCTACAAAACTTCACAATTTTACTATACAATTTTAAAAAGCATTTTTTGATATTTCAATTTTTTTCTCTTATAACTTCACATGCATTTTAAGATATTTGCACACACAAAAACCATAAACTCTTACTTCTAAATTTCAGAAGGGAATTCTTTCCAAATAAATCGTGTTATTTATCAAGAAATTACTTCAGAAAAAATATTTTTATAAATATTTAATAAAAGGATTAAAATTACTTTTGACAGATTAAAACTGGAAAAATAACAAACAAAGCTTAAAACTTTTTTTAAAAACAAAGAAACAAACATCAAACTTACATCAGACTTATCTTGACCTCGTAATGTTTTAGGTGGAAAATAAATTAATGTTGTTCCTTTTAATACTAACCAGTATCTCATCCAGGGTGACATCTGAAAAAAGTTAACCATTCTTTGTAACATTCCTTTAATTTTTAAGGAGGATGTAAAAATTACACTATATATATAAACAGAAGCTCCTAACACTAAAAAATTTTTTTCCAGTAAAACATTCCAAAAAGTTTTTAAATTCCAATAAGGAATTATAAAATAGATGTACCATTTCAAAAGATAATCTTTATAGTTAAATATATAGAAACATTAATAATAAGCTTACAGCTGGTTTTTTCCCTTCTTTTAAGACAGTTTTTCTTCGTACATAGCCTTGGAAAGTGGCAACAGCATCAATATGACGTAAATTTATTTCCTGATATTCACTGAAATAAAAATACATTAATTTTAGAATTATTTAATTTGGCAACAATCTCATTTTTTTTGCAAATGATAACCTTTTATGCTATTAATAGAAAATTCACAAATTTACAAGAATCATTTGATATAAAAAAAATTTATGTATAAGACTCATTCAAATGAAAGTGGAGCCAAGAAAATATATTGCAAGCATTTAGAAGGAATAATACAAGCATAACTAGAAAACGAATAGCAATACATAGTTGATGTTATGCTATTGAAGTGAAACTGTGCGCTATGCACACAAATTGAAATGCAGACGAAAATGTATGTCATAAGCAAACTGCATTGGATGGGACATTAAGGACAATTTACAAATTTATACACAAGGAATTCAGTTATCGGAGCATACATGTTGTATCTTTGACACATAAGTACCAAGCTAATTAAAAAACACAATTATTTCATTCTTTCATAAGATTACAAATACCAGCTTTACTTTATAGTCTGCAAAGTGACATCTCTTTAAACAACCATTCAGACTTCTGGCCTTCAACAAGAAAGATGTTTTAGGTCTCATGTCGCAGACCTTGCTCAACCCTTTCAGGACGAACGTCCCGTATGCACGCCAGCATGAAAAACTGTTAGCTACCGAGCAACTCGCTGGCTTGCCAGCGTGTTTATCTCTCCACAGGGCGAACGACTCGTATGCATGCCAAGCACCTGGAACATTTTTTAAGCTCAGTTTTTTGGCAAAGGATGGCATTCCATGAACATTAGATTTGAGATGCATGGAGATCTGACCTTCTATTCAAAATGAGAGAAATATTACCCACATACATGTGGTTTTTGTTTTATAAACATAAGGAATAGGGAAAGTTTCCAAATTGAGTGCTTTACGACTGTTCTTGAAATGAAAATGTGGTTCATTCAACAAACACCTTTGGGCAAAAAAATATTCTTACAGATCACTGCATTTTCTCAAAGGAATTCATTATATGCTTTTTATTGGGTAGGGAAAGTTTCTACTTGTAAAAAGGATACATGTCCATTAAAACAAACACTGCTATTTCGTTTGACATGCACCAATCTAACATAGATGTTTGAAATTTCTACCTCTTGGAACATTGTTCCACTTTCATATGAAAACAGCCTTAAATTTATGTATACAAACTACTCTACTTTAATTTATAGACTACCTTCAGCACTTGATGTACAATTTAATTTAAATTAACTATTTTTATTTATGTAACCTGTTTGCAATTGACTCTGATTCTACTTCATAAAATACACTGAAGTGCTACTGAATTAGGGATAACAAGGTCTATGCAAATTATATAGCGCTGCACATCATTTATGCATTAGTGAGGGGTGCTGTGGTAACTGTATACATAACACATACTGTGGTTGTTCTGAATTAGTTGTTGGAATTGCCAGTATGAGTAAACTGCCTGATTTAGATGCTTTCGATCACAGACAAATCGCAGGTGCACAACACATGGGCTATTCAATTTCCGAAATCATCAGACAGCTAAGATTCTCAAGGTCGACAGTGTTAAGAGTATATACCAAGAATACATGGATGGCAGACAAAAGACAAGCGATCGGACAAACAGCAAAGAACAATTAGCCTTGACAATGAATGGTGAGAGACGGCTCAGGCGTATTGAGCGAAGCATAACATTAGCTCAAAGTACCACCTAGTTGTACAGTCAATAAATGGACTATGCAATGCTCGCTTCACCTTAAGGGTTTCGGGAGCCATCAACCTACGAGAGTACTATTGCTCAATGCTAGCCATTGGGTTGCACGTCTTGCATGGGCAAGAGAGCACAGAGGACTGGAAACGAGTAGCATAGAGTGATGAGTCTAGATTCTGACTACTTAACACTGACGGGAGCCTGAGAATATGTCAGTCAAGACTCATGTAGTCATGGATTCTGCATACCAGGTTGGAACTGTACAAGGGCATGGTGGCTCAATCATGGTCTGGAATGCTTTTACGTAGCACTGTTTGGAATCTTTGGTGTGTATACCAACCTCCCTCAATGCAATTCAGTACATAGAGTTCATACTTTTCAGTGCCATTATACATAGAAAGTGTATAAATACATTTCTTGTTTTTTCCCTTAGGAAATCTTTTTAATGGTTCTAATGTTACTATCCTCACCTGCTTCAAATTTCAATCATTTTTTAAAAAATTCTAAAGCCTGTTCTTTTTAATGGTAGACAGCCATCTTAGATAAAAACTACTTTCCATCCACAATTTCCAAATAAAATTCTGCAATTTTACTTCAATGCCTAGTATTTTGATTATGATGAAAGCAACCCACCATTATAAAGTTTGATATAAAATTACTCCTACAGTGCTACTCTTCATTTGAAGTTCATGGATTAAAATATCATACATATAGAAATAAATTTGGAATAGCAAAATTTCAAAGAATCTTTCTGAAGTAAATATTGTACCTGGAATTGAGTGGAAGATGCTCTAACCATGTGTCAAAATGATCATGAATATCTGCAATTAGAGAGAAACATAATTAAATAGTACACACATTTCAAAAGATTAGAAAATTTCTTATTCAAATTTTTTGACATAATAAAAAAAACTACGATAATTATCTCAAAAGCACGGATCAAGAATTCAATTAACATTAAAAATGTGATAAAAAACCATAAAAGGTTAAATGCATACTTTTAGAAAGGATGCTTTATTTCTTACAAAATTAAAACTAATGAATACTGACATCGTATTTCATTGATAACAAACACCTTATATTAAAAAAAGAAAATACTTCAAAGCTAACCTTCTATACTCCCAAGAGATCGCTTTCTTGTCAGGACAGGTGGGTGTTCAAGTATACTATCATCCAGCAAATGTCTTTCAGAAGAGAAGGTAGAACAAGAGCTGGAAGTTAAGAAGCACTTATCAATCGGAAATGTAAAAACAGAGTGTGCATAAAAATTCAAAAAGAAAATATCACATAATTGTTATTTAAATGATCACAAACCTTAATGTATCCACAGACAGAGATGACATGACACTAAAGAGGAGAAAATAAAATTTTTATAGATACACATTTTTTGAAAAACCAAAAACAAGCATACAAATCACTCATGGGAAAAAAAGGCACACAAAACATGTTTACATGGTGCACATAATTTCAAATATGTAAATCAACAAGAAATTCTTTTATATACATATAACAGCAGCCCGACAGACGTCCCGTACACACGTTTTAAATCCGAAAATTTCAAACCTTTTTGAATAAGTTGTACTAATCTAGACCATTTTGATGAAAATTTTTATAAAAAAAAGTTACTACAATACCTGACATCATCACATGCACAGTTACCACAATTTGACCTATCGAATGCGTGCGAGTAAGTGTTTACTATGAACTAAATGGAATATAGTAGAAGCTATTCTGAATATAAACTTGTTTTAATTAAATGATAAAAAAGAAAAACTTGAGCTATGTATATATTTTCATAACAGGTATATTTTTTAATGCACAATAAATAAATTTATTGTAACCGCGCATTAGTGGAACAAACACACAGGGGTAAAACAATTATGCTTTTTAAGGTTTTTAATATCTTAACTAATTGCTATATTGGACCGAATTGTGAATCTAAATCATTCTTGAATCCACTTGAAACCCCACAAAAAATGTCATCAAAATCAGTCCAGCCGTTTAGGAGTTCAGTCACATACACAAGCACAGAAAAATTATATATATATATAGATATAAAATTTCAGTTTATAGATGCATTTGTAATAATACTTTCAAAGTAAACAAAATAAAACTTTAAAAAAAACTGAATCAATAAAATTTTATTGAAAAAAACTACTGCTAGATTATTTATATATTTAAAACCTTCTATAGACAAAGTTCACATTTATTCTCAACAAAATCAACAACTTCTTAGGTTGAAGGTGATAACAAATATCAATATTAAAAGCATTGTGTGATATTCAAGGTTTATAAGAATGTTAAAAATATCCTCATTATAGTTTAAATCCATTTAAAGATTCTTATGAACTCGCATTTGTGATTAAATGAAGAAATAAATGCAACAAGAAGAGTGAATTTTTAAAAAGATACACTTTAACATGGATATTAGTACAAAATAGTAATATTACTTACTTGGTGCCTAAGCTCCATGCTTTCCTATGAGTGGGAACAAATCTAGAACCATGGCCAGGCATTGATCTTGAAGATCGAGCTTCTAAAGAACCAGGAACACCCAATGAATTTCTACTTGACACTTTTAAATCCTCTGTGACTAAATGTCGATGAGAACTGGAATCCCTTAAATTTGGAGAGGATTTCATTGGTTCTAGTTCTAGTGACAACCTAAAAAAAGTACATAAAGAACACAATAAATAAACCAAACAAATGCTTAAAAGATTTTTTTAATAACACAAGTTTATGCAACCACTTACTTGTAATTCTCATCTTCAACAAATTTCTGGAGCTCATCAATATATCTAACTGACCTTAAGTAATTCTGAACATGGGGTAAAAAAGGAAGGTGATCTAAAAAAATACAAAGAATATACTTTAGAATAATGTATCAACTGAAATTTTAGATCATGTTCCAATTTAAAATAATGTTTTAACCTCGTAATTGCCGAAGGCATAAATATCTGTCTTTCTGAAATACAATTCTTTTCTTTGCGTTGCTATCAGTAAAACTATTCTGAAGGTTTTTAAATGCAATTAAATGGCCTTGACAATGTTTGTGAAGGATTTACTTATTTCAGAGAAAAATTTGCTCATATGTACCTCCTCTCCCAGCGTGAAAAACAGTGGCATTAGGGAGTGAATTGCATAACTTTTAATAGGCAGTTAAGGAGTTATTTGAAAAGTATCAAATTTTATTAATACTTCCAAATGAAAACTTTCCTCAAGACTAAGTAAAATTAATTTTAAAAAAATGAGTTGATACGAGATAAAGAATCACAGAAATCCAGTTTTCTTTTAAAAGATAAATTTTTTCTAAAGATGAAAATTTGCTGCAAGGTAATTAATTATAAAGTTAATAATTTAGACTAATATTGTGAAATAAAAATTACAAACCATAATTTGATTGTTGATATTCAGCTATCAGTCGAAGAATATTATTCATTTTCATTTGCCGATGGTGGTTATCTAAACCTTGAGTGGGTGGATGAGCAATATCAATAAATACCAAATCCTTCAAAAATAAACCTATATACAGGAAAAATTAAAAACTAAATTATTCAACTAAAAGAAAATCTTATATCGACATAAGAGTCAATGTGTAAAAATTATAAATAAAAAATATCTTTAATAATTTTTTCTCTAAATTATGTGAAACATATGACATTGAAATAATAACAAGCAATCTTGAACATTCAAAGCAGTATAATGAGTTTTCAAATTACATTACGTTCAATCTCGCTTATTTTAACTTATACTAAATATTTTTTACATATATAAAGACCATAATAAAAATTTTGTTTGCAACTAACCTAAGTACGGTATACAAGGTAGCTTGGTATTGGTCATGTGATCTCTAAGTTTCTCAAAATTATTAGCATCAGAAAAAACATCTGCTAATTTATCAAAAGCACTTTTGTCTTTTTTTGATAATTGCTGGAAAAGAGAAACAATTAAGTCATTAATGAAAACAAGTCATGTTAAGTTAAGAGAATAACTAATTTATAAAATATCAAATTAAAAAAAAATAATGAAAAATTAAATATTTTAATTAAGAATAAAATTGATTTGTTTTCCCCATACAAGGAATATTTTTTGGCATTCATTTCTGACAAATGGGGGGAAAATTTTTTAAAAGGTCAATCAATACTACTTTATTTCAATCTTCATTCAGAGGAAACTTTTAATGGTACTTGTACTTTTAACCAGTGGTGTAGATATTTTTTTATTAAGCGCTTAATATTCCAAAAATTACATAGGTGAAAATACCAAGATATAAATTTTACACTAAAAAACTGTTTGTCGATGGGAAGGGTTAGAACCTGAATACCACCACTGTATATGTCTGCTTTGAACATGAAATTTCTTTCTGTAAACTAATACAGTCAGACCCCCATCTAACGAATTTTGTGATGTAACAAATTTTTCTCTTTCCCCAATTAAAATGAAACGCAAACCCCCCAATTTAATGAACGATAAACCACAAATTAATGAATTATTACAGTAGTTTGAAAAATTTTTTTAGTTTGTATTCGAAAAAATTGGATTTTAGTTTATGACATATCCTTTTTGTACGGAACAGCAAAAGACTTTTCTTGTAAGCAGCAAATTTCAACAGGAAATGGTGAAGACATTAGACTTTATAGGTGGCAGATGAGTCATGAATGTAACCGAACATGCAAGTCTTGAGTAGCACAGGAAAAATTCCTTTCTTAACTCATTCTAATCCACAATGCAAGGTATTTGAAGATTCTTACGATTACGATACATTTGATGGACTGCCTATCTGTGCAGCTGAAGTTGAGAAAATTGTTGCTTTGTTGGAGCCAATGAACAGCAATTCTAATGCAAAAATAGATAATGAAATTTTTATCAAAACTGTTACATTTTCTAATGTCTTACATTGTTTGGAAACCGTGGAGCCATACCTATTTTTAGTGCAACAGGGTGTAAATGCAGTATTTTCTTCTCTGAATAAAGTCGAAAAAGAACCCTTTAGTCAGAAATCAAAAAGATTTTCAAAGATTTTATCACTATTTTAAAATTTTCAATTAACAGGAGCATAATAATTCACTAATAGTATTTTTAGTTGCTGAATAAAAAGTGTATAATTTCTAACTATGGATATTTTTTATGTAGTTGCCTTAGAATTTCCAAAAGAAAAATGCCAAGAATTTGTATTTTGTGTGGACCCCAATATAACGAAATCCTCTGAATTAATAAACAAAATGTTCAGTCCTGATGCGTTAGTTAAATCTGGGTCCGATTGTATTTACAAATTTTCTTTTTAATTTAAAGCTGTCTTGCCTAATTTTAATATATATATATATATATGACCTAAACTAATAAATTTGAAACATTATTACTGCATTTTGACAGTTTGAAAATTAATAGATAAAAAGTAAATTTTAGCCACAGTAACTTATATTGATATCGGGATTTTTTAAATTTGTTCCAAGTTTGGATTCAATTCGTGATGTTTGTTAAAGATTCTCTTCACAAAGCAGAATTAAAATTCTAAATACACAAATTAGTTAAATTTATTACTAGAAGGCAGAAAAGTAATGAACTTATATAGAATATTTATCCTACAAAATATTTTAATGACAAAGATAACACAATGTAAAGAGTTTCAGCTTACTGGCCAAGTATTTGATAGCCTGAATATTGATGCACTTTGTAGAGCTGAAATGATAGCTGATTCTGAATGCAGGTTGTTAAGTTCATGCAGTCTTTTTGCTACTTTGATGAAATGTGCAATTATATCGGCTCGAGCTTTAGGTGTCTGGCCAGATAGGATTTCTTTAACAGCCCATAAGCTAACCTACACAGCAAATATAATGTGGAATTAAACAAAATAATTAAATAAAAAAATATTTAAGCTTTTTAACGTAAAAATAAACACTAAATCTTACATGATTGAATCTTTGGGTAAAAGCAACTACATTAGGAGCATAAGTCATTTTTTCTTTTTTATTCCAACAGCAACTTGATAATTCCTGTAAAGCAGATTTGACAATAGTTATATTAATTTTGGTTGAAGCTTCAAGTACAAAATAAAAGTTTCTTTATATAAAATCTTCTTTATAAATACATTACGTATAATAAATACATGTATTCATATTCATCAATTGGTTTACTTCAAACATTAATGAAACGTTGAATACGTGATTCCATTTTAACATATTTCAAACATCTTGTTCCCATTAATATTTTGATTTCTTGAAAAAAATTAAAGGATGGATTACATCAAACACTTGATTCTATTCTTTATAACACTCATTAAATCTCTTCATAAATTTACAAGACATTACATATCTTCTATGACTTTTCTCCTTGAAAATATTAAGAAAAGTAACTTCATAAAAACCTGCAACTTGTTATTTGATTAATGCAGTTAATAAAGAAATAACTTACAAACACACCAAACAAACAAAAATAATGAATACTCTCATTTTTTTAATCATCAATATATTGTTACATAATTCCTTGCTTTACTGATAGGATGATTAAGTAAATTACAATTATGAACAAAATTCAAGATCACAAAATTGTATTGAGTTACTCCTACTCCATAATCAACTGGTTCTTCAATGGAATTTAATGTGTCGGGGTATATACTCTTCACACTACATTGCAATATATCTCTAGTTTTCTCAATGACAGAGATTTGATGAATTTACTGGCCAAGTAAGATGTAGAATAACAGTCTTATGTTTATAAAATTATTTTTGTACATTTTAAACCGATGAGCATTATGATTATCTTGAAAGTGTGGACCCATAATTTTCTTTTTATCCATTAAAAATAGAAAGTATGACAACACCTCCATGTCCACAGCTTTGAAGCAATTGGATACTTCAGCTACATGTCCAATCCCAGCACTAAAAATCGGCCCCCAAAATATAATACTATTACCCTCTTTCTGGATAACTCTTTCTTTATACACATTCAGATTTGAAAGCTTCATAGGCTTTATAACTCATGATTTTCCAGAGTAGCTGTCATTGAACATAAAAAAAATTGGGGATTCATCAGATGATATTATTCACCTCCATTGTTTAATAATTCAATGATGCTCTTACATTAAATGGTTGTTAATTTGGGACACATATGGGGTGCATGGCTAAGTATTTCCAATCCATGCAGCTCTTACCCAAGAGTTTATTATGAAATGGACTGATTCAGTATTGAACACTTGAATCATTTCTTGACAAACTGATCAGTAGTTGCTAACCATCTCATTTATCTGTGATCTCTATAAATCATTACTAATTTTTAGCCATATTTCCTCCATTGAGATTAATTGTATCCATACTTCCCAATACAAATGGACACTGACTGATCTCCGGACATACTGTTTAAAGCCATATCTATGTCCTAAGCCCCCATTTGTTAAATCCAAAATACATATTCAGAACAATTTTTTTTAAAGAATATTTCAGTTTTGATATTGGTTACCTAAAAAACAACAACAAAAAACTTACTTCTGGTTGAATTTTTTTAAATACTTCAAAATCCATCAAAGTCAACTGGCTCTACAAAAGTTAAGACAAAATTAGAACAATGCTTAATTCTCATTAAATTATAAACAAAATTAGATGAAGAGATTAGAAATTCTTTTAAAAGATATTACTAGGAAACTTAAATTGTAAAGACACACAAAAACGAACATACAGCAAAATCTTCAGGAGCAACTTTTAAAACAGAAAAAACAACAGCATCATAGCTTTTCTGATGCACCACCTCTCCATTCCATCGTGTGTCCAAAGTCTCATGTGAATTAGAGATACAATTGAAGCCCTATAAAAAATTGAAGAGCAATTTATATAACTTTTTACATTAAATTCTGGATAAATAAATCAAAGAAATATTACATAATTTCATACACATGAAAAATATTATTTAATATTGATAAAACAATTTAAATTGAGTTAAAAGAATCTCAATAAGACCACAAATGGTTATAAAGTTTTACACATAATGCCACAAATTACATATTTATAATAAAATTTTTTTTAAAACTACAAATGAAATGATAAATCATCATTAACAAAACAACTTTTGAAAAAATTTTAGCTACCCAACAGTTTTGACTATACAGTGAAATATGTTTAATGCGAAAATGCTAAGAACGAAATATCGGTTACCACAAAATAAAACAGTCCTGAAAAAATACTATGCATTTTTTTCTCTCAGGACGAAATGAAAATTGCTTGGCATGAAAAGATTTCCTTTTGAGAATGAACAAAATACAGTAAACACCAGCAGCGGAGGCTAGATTTAAGAGTGTGAAATGAAAGGAAGGTGGTCTCGCATGTTTCGTAGAAAGGAGACTAACGTGGTTCTGAAATATCCTCGGAATAGCTTGTGACACAAGCTAACTTTGTTTATCTAAGCTACTTTCACCTTCATTCTACAAACGCGACACAAAAATATCTCATTTCTCATCAGTTGGCTTTGAAATTCAGTGATGAGAACATTGTAGTGCAAGTAAAAATCAGTGAGTTTGGTTTGCATTATTTTTTATTTAAGAAGAATTTTTTTGACAAGCACAATTGCAAAGAGCTAAGGGGGAAAACAAACTGATAATATGATTAAAATGAACTGATATTTCGCTTAAAGCTGTAGATCAAAAACAGAAATATGTCAAGATTTTGGCATTGCTAAATTTTATGTAAAGTTTCATTAAGTTCTTTTGAATGTTTTTCTTTTAATAGTTTTTATTAATACATGCATATATACATATCTATTTAGATGAAATTAATTTCGTTGAATACTCTTGTATGTTTTTTCTTTCCCCCCAATATCCTTTAACACGAAATTCTTTAAACACAAAAAATATTTTAGTCCCCTCAATTAAACGATTTTCACTGTATTTTCCTGACAGCACAGTTGCCTGAATAAAAAATGTAGTCACGTATTTAAATGTTACTTTACAACAAGTTTCATATAATGTTGAATCTGAACTTATTCAATTGCTTTTGGCATTTTTAATATGCTATAAATATTAATGTTTTTCAACCTTGCCCACATATATACTTAAAATCTTATTTCATAACATACTAAATGAATACTAATACCTACTGCCAATCATGCTTTTAAATGAAAGTACTTTTAAATCAATTTAAAATGTATTTTTCCTCCTAAAATGCTCAGTGAAAACTCAATATTTATACAGATTTAGATACTAAAATGATAATGAAATATAATTCCTTTACCTCATTTTTATTATAAGAATTCATGTTTGCACAAGCGAGTTCAGTTGCAATCTCACAATACTTCATCTTGTAAAACTTTGTAAATCACAAAAACATACAACAGGAAGAATAGTTTCTTGTACACACCTGTAATAAATATTATTTCAAATTATAAGCAAATAAAATTTGGCACCAATGCAAAAAATGTAGTCAATAAAATCTAAGACATACACATACATTTTAAATTAAAATATAAAAAAAGCATTAATGAAACACTTTTTTAAAATTGCCTTGTCAAATATCAAAACAGTCTATTATAGAAAAATACTGTTATTAAATAACTAAATAACATTCTTCAAAATGAAAATATTTTTAAAATAAACTTTCTCTAGAGTCATAAGTATTATGAACTAGCAAATAAGATATTCACTTTAAAAACAAACCAGAGTAATATATCATATTCTTAATGTTTTTACTTTTTTACATTATAATAGATATAGAATGTACACATTTTTGTACAGCTCGAAACACAGAATCCACAAAACTCTATAATAGAAATACAGATACTACACAATATAATCATAAATACAATATTTTTCAAATGCAGTTTCCAGAAATATATTTATAACAGCATATATTAAAAGAAATGCTTCAACCCTAAATAAACATAAAATTTTCGAAATCAAAAAAAAGTTTTTCATTTTTTAATACTTTTTAAAAAGTGCACTTATTTCATTGTAGTAACATCTTGATTATAATATAAAATGTTTTGTAATCATAATGTATTAATGAAACATTATCATGATTTATTTTATCTTCATTTCATGGAATATATTAAAAATATTGGTTATTTAACAAAAACTAAATTCTAATAAAAGATGCATGGAACATAAAATATTTTCCATTTGAGAAATTTCTGTCATTTCACTACAATTTTATTAACTCGCAGAAAAGAATAGATTATGAAACCAAGTTAACTTATATTGGTTTAATAAAAAATATGCAAAATATTGAATTTTTTTTGACAATCTCAAACAGTTTTGAGAGAAACATATTGATTGTTTTATCTACTAAAAGAAATATTTGTAATTTATTACAAAATTAGTGCATAGACAAAATAATGAGTGCGGTTGAATTAAAAACAGTTCAGTAATTTCATTTATCAATACGTTTCATGCTACTAAAGAAATTTTTTTTTCAGAAACCTATTTAGCGACATATTTTGGAAAGAAATCAAATTCACTTTGAAGGAAAAATGACTCATAACTATGAAAAATGAATGTGAAAAGAAACCTCAAAACAGAATTATAATGAAAAATGCTACAATATAGTATTTACATATACAAACAGCTGACCGTTAAATAAGTAACATGAAACTCGTCCATAAATGCGTCTAACTTTCTGTTTAGAATATTCACAGAAAGTTTATTTCCAGCATATAAATATTTACGCAGTAAAACAAATTTAATAACAATTTTTTTTAAAAATCTAGTACTTACATTATTTATCTGTGACAGGTCGAAAGTAAATTTTCAAACGATATATGCTTTCACAAATTAACTGCTTGTTATTGCAAGTATAGACCTATCTTGCTCTCCTCAGTTAAGACACTTCACAAAACCGAAAGTGATTATAATTATTCGTCCAGTGATTTCATTTGACAATGAAACACACAAAATTGGACACAATGATCTAACTACTCCTTAATTCCATGGAATGAATTTATGGTTTTCTAAGTCATAATGGTCCGTTTACAATTTTAAAATGTCAAATTTGTGTACAAGGTTTAATCTGCTTCAAAATATAAATCCTAGCTGTGAATAATTTTTATTTTAATAACGGAACGATTCTAAAAGAGTGGGTGTTTCAAGAGATAAAATATACGCATCTCTTCCCCTAGCGGAAACGCACGGGCCTGCTGCTCTTGCTTCCAAGGTTACCGGCAAAAAAAGCAGAATTAAATGACGCCAAACGCGCCAAGGAAACGTCAGTGTCAGTCGCAGTTAGGGTACTCGTATTCTACCTAAGATTATAGTTTGTAGTAACACTACATCACTAGTTCAAAAATTTCAGAATTTTTTTAGTTTTACTTTTATTTTCTTATTCAACTAAATTTTTTAATCGATCATTGAGAAACCTAACGCAATGCAGGAAATGTTAAAGTTGTATATTTAAATACAAGTTTTTGTACAGTTTTAAAAAAACGACAAAGCGTCTGAAAATGAAACACACAATTTTTATTCATAAAATAAAAACCTTTAAGTTATTTTTTTTTAAATGTCATCAGAAATTTGTGTTTCAGAATACTTTTTTAATTAAAAATGATATTCAATGCTCCATCAGTTATTATTCGATAACGTTAACTAATATAATTATTCAATAAAAAAAAAGGCCATGTTGGATATATTTTAAATTTAAATCCAGAATATGCAACACAATTTAGTAGTATTAAGATGACTGCCTACCTTCGGACCCAATTTTTATATAAAAACAAATTTTTGAAACAAATTGAGTGTTTTTAGGAAGAAAAATAAAAACAAAAATATGTAAATACATAAAATTTTTAAATAAATACTGTACTTTTAGAAAAATTGGTTGTTCTTTAATGGAGATTTTACCAAATTTTCACTAAAACGGGTAACACTGTATAAAAAATTTCTAATACAATTATCATAATTTTCTTTATACGCAACATACATATTATGGTGTTCTTCAAAATGAACCAAAATCTAAGAAAAATATTAAAATACAAAAAAATTACAGACAATTATGCATAATTTTTAAAGTTTTTCTTTATAAAAACTACCCTAAATGAAAAAATATTTAACCTACAACAAAGCTTAAGGTCCACTTTATGAAAATTAGAATAATAAACACTCCCACAAAATTTCAAAATGTTATGTGGTTTGGTTCTTAAGATATCATGTATCTGGCAAAGCGTTTCTTTCTAAAACATAATTTTGAGAAAAAATTTTATCTTATTGCTCTTTTGCATAGAGTGATGTTTTTTAAAATCACTATAACTTTATTTATATTTCGCGTAAAGGAAAAAGAAACACTGTTTTGGAAATAAAAATGTTCAAACTAAAAGATTTTGAAATAAAAAAAAATGCCTTATGTAGACGAAAAACGACATTTTCAAAGTAGGCAGTCACCTTAATTTTAGGGAGCTTTTACGTCTTCAAATACTTTGCTAACTTTCAAAGACTTCATAATCAAAAATACATAAAAAATAGTAAGAAAATAATTGCTAAGTCCTTTAATCTTTAGCTTAATCTATTTTTTAAAAAATATAGTTTAGAAGATAATCCATGTATTACATTCCATGGCTAATGAATAATATTGTGTGTTGCATAATTGAGTTTTTTGAAACAATGAAATACTACTAAAAATCAGATTTTAGCAGTTTTAAAAAAATGCATTATTTTCTTTTATCAAAGAAAACAAATATTTATTTTGCAAAGAACGAAAGCTTAAATCATTAAAATATAAAAATTTTAATCAGATAATTTTTTTGAATTTATTCAACGACATCTCACAATAATTTAAGTTAGCTATAATTTCTTCATACATATTCATACATCATAAAAATGATTTCCTAGCTCTCGAATTGGAAGATAGAGATGTTACAATGGAGAGGGGGAGAATTAGCTAATAATTTTTTACTTCAATGCTTGATGCAATTATGGCACTTATTTTTCAAATAAAAGTCGCCAACGGTAGTGTATTCAAAAAATTAACATGGATTTAGGCTTTTTAAATCACTTATGTTTTAAGAGGAATTCCTCAAAAGTGCTAGACTTTTTACACCTAAAATAAATATTCCATCTTAAAAAAACACATTGAAAGCAGAAGATTTAATACTGCATGAAGAAAATAAAACCGAAACAGAAAAGCCAGCCTGAGAAAAAACCTCGCTAAGAAAATATCAGTACTTCATAAATGCTTTCACGTGCAATTTACGTCATAATTAAGTTTTCTGGAAAATTCTCGACTCAGACAAGTTAATATAACACATAAGTCAGTAGTAAGCCGTCCGATCCCTCTGTAAGATTATTAAGAGACATCATTTCGACTTACTCAACACATGCGTTTGTCATCCCGAGAATTAATACTTTTGCTATGAAAGCTTATATGTTTATTTTTTTTAAGGGACACGGTCTAGACAGATTTAACGTGTAAAATTCATTCGCATCTCTTACATTAAACGCTTACGCAGGGAGAAAAAAATTATTTATTTTTGACATAAAGATCAACATTTATTTTTTAGATGTTCTGGATGAACATGTAATTAGAATTTCATCACAAGTTTACACAATCTCGCTCATTGATTCAGAATTCGAGTAAGGACCGCATGGGCCAAATGGGCCCGGGCCTTGCCCTCGGTGGGGGCCTCGTTTCATTTTCGACTCTGTCTTAATAAGATCATCATCGGGATAATTTTAATGGTCAAATATTATTCCTGTACATATTCTCCGAAAAACAGGGAATTTCAAACTGCATGTCAACTGGCAAAAGTGGTAATACTGTGTTATTATGTGATGACCGTTGTTCATGTCTAGGGGCCTAGGCCTAATACCATAAACAATCATTCAACTCATTTAGTAGAAATGCGGTCATTGGTTAAGCCGGTTTTTGTGCCTAGGTTTTTTAGATTGTGAGTCATGCATATTTATTTGTTTCAAACTACCGTTTGAACGTGTATTTGACAATGCATGGTATATATATACTGTCTACTTTTAAAGATCCCAGGTAAGGCCTACTTTTGCATAGGGGCCCTGGGCATTAAAAATCTTCTCTAAACCCAGGGCCTCAAAGAGTCTTAAGACGTCCCTCAATGAGTTCGAAGTATTTTCGAATAGTTTTCTCAAAGGAGATTGGCAAGGAATTCTTGAGTAAAATAGTCTGAGCATGGAAAAAAAAATGCTGACAAAAATTCAATTCTTTTTTTCTCCTTGATACCAAGGCGAGTTCGAAAATTGAAGCTTTTTTTTCATTCATTCATTCTATTTATTTTGATCAGTCGGCCATGAAGAAGCAAATATGTGTATGGCCATCCAACCAATTCTCCAAAGATTTCAATCGCTTTATTTTGAGGCTGCACTGAACTTCATGGATTCCTTCCTGATTATCTGACAACGAACCTCATCCTGCGACAATTACCGAATAGAGCTCATGATTTGAACTGTAGTGCTTTCAAAACAAGGTCACACCATACTTGAGTTCGATAGAAATGTACTAGAGGGGGATTCATCAAGAAATATAAACACTTGTTACAATTTAATGTGACATTATTTCTTAACCATTGAACACATGACTCTTAACTATTAAGGTTACAGTATTTCAAAGTCAAAGATGTAAATAACGCATTGATAAGGAACACGAATGATTAGTGGTAAGTATTTAAGTAATATATTCATTCGCATGAAAATACTCTTAGAATTGCGGTATATATCAGAAAATAAAAAAGGAAACTCTCTAATTCATAAGAAAATGAAAGTACATTACACTACACAAATCTTTCCAAACTCGTGTTAAGGTGGTACTGAAGCTGAAATATTCATACTCAATTCAAGCCCACAACCGTTCATTTATTAAGCCAAGACTACCAATGGGCTAAATTCATGTAACATAGTCACATGTTTCCTGTCAATAATTTCAAGAATTAATATGACCTCATAGTCACATGATAAATGCAACTGCATGTTTCTAGTTAATCGGTCGATGCGCTTCGCTGTTGACATCTTTTACTTTTTTGTACAGAAGCTTCCTTTTAAAAGTTCATACTTGTCAACAATAATTAACGCACTTAGGTGAGCAAAATGAACTTGATTTCAATACATACGTATATTATAAGAACTTTTTATTAATTTAAAAAAAATCATGAAGAGACTTGATTATCAGATTTAAAATTTTATCCAACCTTTGCACGAAGAACAACAAATATATGTTTAATGTTAATTCTGAATTCAATGGAGAATGCGTGATTGCATTTATCATGTGACCGTCATGAATTTAGCCCATTAAGACTTTCGTGACCACTCGCAATTACGCAGAATTGACTTAAATAAATATATAAGAAGAATAATTTTAAAAAATATATTACATTACCCATCACAGCTTATTAATGACCAAATTTAGGAAATTTTCATAAGGAGCAATGAATTAAATCAAGAGACTAGAGTATAATTATTTCAAAGGTGACCGGTCAAATATAGTTCAGAAATAAAATTTTTATCCAAAATTTTACATGATTTAGAAGAGCATTCACGCTGTATTTTAAGACATAACCAATAAAATATATTTGAATGTTTTGTAATTTTTCTATATGGCTCTTTATTTTGCATTACTTATGGGTATGAAGATATATGTGTTATGACAACAATATTTAGGTTTTATATTTTTAGATGTTATTCATAGTTTCAAAGATAAATTTTTTTCGTACATTATTTCTCGACTTTTGGCGAATAAAGCAGTTTTCAATCCAGTAATACAGGTAAATACAGGGGAAGGTTAGTGCCATAAAAAACAATGTTTAACCTTTCGATTTTAGCTCCTGAGACGAGGATTTTGCTAATATATTACTGAGACCATTTAACTATGACCTTTACTGTCGGTGTTATACTTATACATACTGTTTATTTTATGTTACAGATTCTAGCAATTAGTATATGATTATGTATATGTATACATATATTTGGAAACGGAAATGAGAGTTATCATGAAATGACATCAGAATGATCATGTTTATTAAATTGAAATTACATTTTGTTAATATTGAGAATAAATAAATATTTATATTTTAAAAATGAGCCAGCTCGGGTGTCGTTCACGCCACTTGACCATAGTTCAAAATTCGTGGTCCGTCCCCAAAAGCCCTCGTGTAGCGACGTTAATACTCACTCACTCACTCAACGTATACAAACATGCATCGCTTCCAGGTAGGGTGTTCATTAATTATTGATTTTAATATTCGATGTGCAAATGTTAGCGGTAGAAGAATCCCATGGATTTTTGAATTTTTAATAGTTCAATTATTCATGTATCAGCTTTATACAGGTTCAATTTTTTTCAAAAGACACAAAACATTCTGTTTCAAATAATTGAATCGATGATACCATGGGTGCACAACTTCAGTAGTAAGGAATAATTAACTTAACTCAGTGTCGCGACAGCTCATGATGGCCAAGACCTACTGCGCCCAACTAAGTGTACGCGACCATGGGCACTGAGGTGCATGAGCAGATGTTCCGGTCAGGTGGTCAGTCTGACGCGAAGAACAATTAATCTGACTTAGTGAACAATTAATTCATTGCACTAATTGCCCTTCACCGCTGCGTAGCATCAAGTTTTCATTTACAATGTCACCGGGTGCATTCTGGACTCTCATGAAATGGAATGAAATTGTTTTCGTGACAAAATACCGATTTAAATTGAGCCCCAATAACCAATGAAGACGTATCAGGAGATGTCCGCCAATTGGTGTGATTCATTATGTGAGTACGTCACCTGATGTACAACAACCAGAAGTTGTGGTATGAGATGCCATTTTCTTCAATAGTCGGATCTTATTGATTTTCATTCGTGATATCCTTACAGCACCTCTGTCCGTCTACGAAACTTTATGCCTTTGTTTTGTTGCCTAAGTTTTGCCCTTCTTTTCATTGGTCCCAGGACTTACATTTCAGCAGGATAATGCTCAGTCACATATGGCACGTCTTTCTACTGCTTGTTTTCTTGCTTTTTCGACACCCCTAACAGCGCCGGTTTATCCATTGGGCGTTTAAGGCGGGCGCTCAGGGGCCACCCTGGATAAGCTGGACTTAACCAGGTTTTCTGGTAATAAACTTCGATCCGCCTGTGCAAAGGGGCCCGTAGATCTTCTGCGACCAGGGCCCTAAACGAGCTTAAATCGACACTGCCTCCTAAGTCGAAGTGATCACGAGATTTCCTCTTTTATACAGCATGTTTGAGCGCTGATGAGCTTCTACTGTTCTCGAATCGCGCCGACTCATTAGTTTGCTGTGTGATTTGATTTTAATTACGTCACACTCCATTAAAATTCATTTATTCATAATCTTTTGTAATAATTAAATTTTAAATGTGTGTATCAGTTTTAATTGAATTTGTGTGCAGATTAATTCAGTTTTTGCTATAAGTCATTCTGAGCGGCTACTTACTGTGAATTAAATTTTAGGAATCATTAGCCACTGTAAGCAAGAGAGGGAAACACACCACTGATATTATAACGTGTCAGTTTAAAAATACGGCCACTTTCCTCTAAGAGCTACAGAGGAAAAAGAACTATCGAATGCCAAACATTTCCCTTTCATATATTCTATGCTTTATGATTTTTCTCTCGCTTGTTTGCGCTTTTATTGTAAGAAACGAAGCAGTAAAATACATGCGAAACGTCTGACGTCAGATTTTAAATCTTCACCAACGCATTCAGGTGCAGAACAATGAAACGACAAGTGTAAGGAAGAAAAATGATACAATTTCGGATGCTGTACATGTGAAGACAAAACCGGACACGTTTTTAAAAAAGAAAGCGACATGCATGGTATAAAAATGAATAGCGCATTCTTCTGTTATTTAGTAGTACGAGAAGGACAATACCGAACAGTTTGAAAAGACTTTCTAACCATAATTAGCGAGGAATGACAATTCGGTATTCGTAAGCCCAAAAGATAAACATTTAAACTTTGTATTATAACTAAACTAATTTAATTCTATTGTATTTCTTCCCAAAATGTGTTCGTTTCTCATTTATTGACTTTTTATATTTCTCTAACATCTATGAAGGCATCTATTCTTTATACCTAGCGGTGACATGAATAATATAGTTCATAAAATATTTTAAATATATTTTATTAAATTTTATGGTTGAAAATAAAATGAAACTATGGAAAATATCGACATAACACATAAACAACAAAAATAAAACAGGAAAGTTAACTTGTTTTCTTTAAAGACTTTATTATAATTACATAAGGCAATACTTAAAAATTGAAATTCGAGAAGAGAAAAATCGTGTCATGACACGAAAGTCGGTTCCTTTTTTGTTACTGTTGCATAATCGAGTAGATTAAATTGTATTACATAATATATAATGAATAATTCTTTCATAACTTGTAATTTAACCTTTGTCATTTCTTATGCAAATGACTACGTCAATAGTTTTTATTGTTTATCTGAAAATAAGATTAATTAAATTATTTTTGAAACAAATTTTAGAGCTATTATATTATACTATTTATGAAGCAGCATGAGATAGCGATTGGCGACAGTGGTGTAACGTACACCCCCTCAAAACCTGACTTTGCAGGGGGGCCCAAATGTTCTCCATTACGCCACTGATTGGCGATACACTTAGCATTTCATTTGGACACACATTTTGAGCTACCATCAATTGAGGAGGACCATATCAATGTGTCAAAACGTTGATTTTCAGTTACCATAGTTTTTGTGTGTATAAGTTATAACTAAAACGAGACGTCTTTTGGAAAACTGAGATCCGAATATGCAAACACATTCACTATTTTAATAACTGCGCTACCACGATCCTCCAATAAACATGAACAGTCATCAGCATAACTGCTCTCTCTCATTGGCGTGGTGTGGCAGTTTGGAGAGGGAGATGGTAGCTTAAATGTCCCCCTCGTCACTTGACCACATTACCTTGTCACCTGATTCTAAATTGCGAAGCTCAATAGCTCTCGTGTCGCTTTATAATGTGACGTTAAGAAACACTCACTCAGCACAACTGCTTAATTTTCACAAAAGCTTGGAGGATAGATTTTTATTAACATTACACTTGTGACGGGGCATTACGTGAATTTCTATTAATCCTCTAGGGGAATCTTTGGGGCCAACAATCGAGTTATTTCACAGCCATCCCTCTAAAGAAGAAACCTAGATATGCAGATTAGCTAGTATTTATATAGTTGGTTTAATAATCGTAGGGAAAGGAAAGAAAGTTGAGTCGCTGGATGGAGTGCTGTTACGGTAAGGATCAGAATTTAGACGCGTGATTATAGGTCAGGCTTTAGCTATTAAATTAAATTAAGGAAGTTAGGATTCTTAAGATAACTTTGAGTAAAGTTAAGCTATTATGATTTCGTGCGTTTATTCACATAGGGTTTTGAGCTATTGTTCTCGTACATTAAATGTCTGTTTTAATTAATGTTGGATTAGATCTGTGCGTTACTGATTACCAATTACCGTAAAATCCGGCGCACCTATACTTTCAAGCTGCAATTTTTGATTTCTCGGTATTTTCGCCATATATATATATATATATATATATATATATATATATATATATATATATAACGCGCACCCCCTTTTTGAAGAAGAAACCTGTCATATACGTGCGCAATACTTATATGTTTTGAAGTCATTTATTCAAGGTATTATTCCAAGCCTAAGAAAAAATAGAAGTTTAATTTTTTCTATGCTTCTCTCTCTCTCTCTCTCTTTTTATTTTTAAAGCTCTCATTTTTATATCCGGTGTACGGCTCGGCGTATAACACGCACCCGCAAATTTCGAACCTGTTTTTTGTCTTAAAAGCGTGCATTATACGCTGGATTTTACGGTATGTATTTTAAGACTTTATCAAAGATTAGGTTACGACAGTGCGAAATACTTTCAACAATTTCACAATTCGGCGGCACATTCAACAATAACATAAGTTTCAAAAACATTTTACTTATCTGTAATACACTATGTAAAATAGTCTATGATAATAATTTTTAATGTTACATAAAATAATATGAACGACAAAGACAACAAAATGTTTATTGAGTAATTAATTATAAGAATACATTTCATGAGAAATTTGAGCTTGATGATTTTTGATAATTTAGTTTATATTTGGTCGTAAAAAAGGATAATGCCACTCTCATTTCACTATCAAGATTTAAAACTCTCGACCTTCTTTTCTCTTTTTATATTTGTTAATGCTGAAAATACACATTCACGTAAATTTGATGTAGATAATTGTAAGAATATTTTTAAAGCTTTTTTGGCTTTTATGGGATAATCATCTCTAATTTTAATCCAAAACGAATTATGTGACTCTTGCGAATGTTTTGAAATTAAACCTCTAGTCTTTTGAAATTAAATCTTACTTTTTCCATTTCATTCAAAGTTAATTCGTATAAAGATGTATCCCTTATCACAAATGGATTAATAACCCAATCAATTTTTTTAATATATCTCTATATACGAAAGAATAAGTTAAACATACCACGATTACTCTTAGTTTATTTCTATAAAACACTGCCGAATGATTCGGTTCCGGATTTTATTTTTTCTCAGAGTATAATTAATAATTTAAAAAAAAAATTGACGGCACACGAAAGTGCAGCAACAGTAGTTGAGAATCACTGGGTTACGAGGACGACATTTAAAGTGTTTCCTATGCCACACTACGTCATCTAATACAGTGATCCGCAACCCTCGGGTCCGTGGATCAAATGGTGCCGGGCCGCCTAAAGAACATTAAACTATTGCCATTTTATTTAAAGTGATGCATTTCTCTCGGATTTGCGCAACTTTCCACGGAAATCATTTTATATTCCACGTTAAACCACTTTTATTCATTTTTGGTGTAACTGTATTTTATTCAGAAGACATATTTAAATGTAACTAAATTAAAATTGTTAAATCTAAAATATAAACAATCAACGTGTCCCACCCTCAGCGGGCCGCGGTAAAATTATCAAATGTTGACCGGTCCGCAGCGATGCACCACTGCAAATTAAATATCAATGTATTAGATCAGTGGTGCTCACTGATCTAATACACTGATATTTAATTTTGACGAAAATGAGTTTCGAAGTATTTATAAATTTAAACACGGGAGAAAAAAAAAGAAAAAGGGAGTGGGGGGACTGTGAAGTCAACACAAATATATTTAGCTATCTTTTTTACACATTCAGTGATTTAAAAAAAAATCCATATAAAACGATTCAAAGAACGAATATCAAACTAGAAATGAAAAAGCGTGTGTGTGTGTTTTCCCCCTTGCAGAAGTATTTATTTATTCAAAAATAAACTCAATCACCCGTACGCTTCACGTTAGTGACCTCAATAAGTTTCAGTAATTAAGAACGATTTTAAGTAGCAAACCTACTCCGAATGCAAATGAAGACAGAATAAAATGAGAGGTTTATATCTTCTAAATATGTTGAAAAGAATTAAAACAACTATACCATGTTTATAATGGCTCATCCTCAAATCACTCAACGCTCGATAATCAAAAAGAGGGAAACGTACACATGGAAGTAATTACCTACGACTCACTTTCCATCGTTGAGTGAATGCAAGCAGTGATATACAATCACCTCATCGTAATGAAGAGCGCGCATTTTTGCTCTGTTTACTTAACACTTGCAGGCTTTCAACCCAGACAAGAGCTCATAGTAATGCAATTTGTGCAGTCTCCGACAGCGTCGAGTGCGCAAGCACCGATCGGTAAGACACAGAAGAAATCATCCTCATTCTCCAGATCAGTGGGTTGAACAAAGAGTGAACTCTTTGCACTTGTTTTAGTTTCATTTATAATTATGTTCACTTTTGTAAGACAGTTTTAAAAATACTAATGGCTTTCATGGAACTAAGATAAAATCAAATTAAAATTTGATTCCCCTTTTATTAATTAATAAATACTATGTATCATCATTGACGTTTATGTGAACGGGTAATTATCTTCATTCCACTTTTTCAAAGTTGAAGTACACAAGATTGAAATCGTTTTTTCTTTTCTTTTCTTTTTTAATTTTTGATCTTCATAGAATGTTTTATTTCAGTTTTAAAACTGTCTACTTGAGTAAGTTGATAAATGAAGCCGCAACTCTTCGTCCGCGTAAGCCTAGTGGTAAGGTAGCGGACTTGTGGCTGCCTCGTAACATGAGTTCGAGCCTCGTACAGCTGAAAATACGCCAAGCATAAGGAGCCGATGTACGTTAAATATGACGAGGCTCTCAAACATCCTCTCGTTGGTATGGTGTGGGAAATAGATGAGGAAGGTGACAGCTCAGGTGTCGTCCTCATCATTTGATCAAGGTTCAAAATTACGAGGTCCGTCGCCAAAAGCTCTCGAGTGGCTGAATATTGCGACGTTAATATTCACTCACTCAAAATCATACTCTTTATTTGCTACACATATTCGTGTCAAATAATATTCAATTTAGGCTGCAGATCTGAAATCCGTGTCTACCACTGATTCATCTTGCCGAATATATATACAGTTGACAAAACGATTATTTGTACACCACTTTTTTCTTCGTTTTTGATGAAATAAATACCCATATTTTAGTTGCGAATTAATCATGCATTTCTTTAATGCGTCTAATTGTTGCATGCAAATTATTTTTCTTTTTAAGTGTAAAAGTAAATTGTAATCTGGAAAAGTGTGAAAAATCGTTGCAAAAAGAGTATTTGTACAGAATTCTTTTGATGTAAGTATGGCAAAAGTTTTGATTCAACTTTTTAGATTCAACTTAGTTTTTCATACGTTTTTCTCTTAGTTTATCAATAATATTTAAATAGTTTCAGATTATATTTAAATTTACAGCGATATAATCTTGAAAATGGCTCCTAAAACCAAAGAAATTTCTTTAGATATAAGAAAACATATTACAGAGCTCCATAAAGAGGTAAAATCTTTCCGGGAAATAGGAAAAATTTTAAAACTGTCATTTACAACCGTTGGTTACATCGTAAAAAAGTATTTAGAGACCGGTAGTGTTGAAAATAAGCCCAGACCTGGTGGTCCGAGTAAATTGACTTCAAGAGCTAAACGAATGATTGTAAGGTCAGCAACAAATAAGCCAATGACATCAGCTCAAAATATTGCCAATGAACTTCTCTCTCTGTCATATAACGTTTCAGTGTCTGCTCAGACAGTCAGAAATGTACTACACAACGCTGGTCTGAAAGCCAGAACTCCCAGAAAGAAACCTTATATTAGTGAAGTAAACAGGAAAATATACGTCTAGAGTTTGCGATGAAGTACAAAAATAAGCCCATGGAGTTTTAGAAAAAAGGTTATTTTTTCTGATGAGAGCAAGTTTGAGATTTTTACACCACCAAGTATTCGAAAAATTTGGGGAAAAAATAAAACAGCTCTTGAGCCCAAAAATGTATACTTCCCACTTTAAAAGACGGTGGCGGAAATGTTACGGTGTGGGGATGTGTAGCTCATAATGGAGCGGGTAACTTAGCATTTATTGACAATAAAATGAATGCTTTAGCTTATATCGATGTGTTGCAACATAATTTGTTAGATAGTGCTAAAAAATTGAGCATGGAGAACGCTTCTATATTCCAACAAGTCAATGACCTGAAGCACACCGCTATAGTTACTAAGACCTGGTTGCTTTATCATGCTCCAAGGCGACTTGAAACACCTCCACAATCTCCAGATCTAAATCCTATAGAAAATTTATGGGTGCATTTGGACACTGAAGTTCGGAAAAAAATGTAACAAGTAAAGGAAACTTAGAAGAAAAACTTAGAAAAAAAGAAGTTTGGAACTCCATTGACACAGAAATCACAAAGAAATTAATTGAGTCAATGTCAAGGCGTCTTAAAGCAGTTATAAAAGCCAATGGACTGTTTACAAAGAATTGAAATTTCATTACATTGTTGCATATGTTTTGTTAATGTTTACTAAGCAAGTGTACAAATAACCTTTTGTACAATTTTTTTTCAAAAAATTTACTTATTTGAAATAAATGCTTATTTTATTTTTTATTGTGAAAGAATCTTAATTTTTAAAACAATTTAAATGTATCTCAATAACTTTTAGTTATATTACTTAATTTATTTTTGAAGAACATACAAATTTTAAGTGTACAAATAAACATTTTCCCAACTGTACATAATGGGAGAGTTGCTGCGCATTAAACAGATCTAAGCTGTCATCTGGTGAGATGCGAATAGTAAATAACTCAAAGAGACAGACTCACCCAACTGATTTTTTTTGGAGCTATTGAGCCGATATTCCGTTTTCGTGTGGTGCAGAAGTTAAAAGAGAGAGGAGGTAGCTCAGATGTCCTCCTCGTCACTTTACTGAGGTTCAAAATACTTTGTTTCTTCACCAATAACCCAGAGTAATTTTAATTTAAAGTTTATTAAATGTTTAATTTGTTTTAGTACCAACAGAATAAAGTTAGCAAAAATGTTTCTCATTTTATGTCCTGAATAATTTTTCTTTTTGTGAAATTCGTTCATAAAATTTTTTTCATGAAAGACAAGGAAGGGGCTTTTAAAACTGATTTTGTAAAATGGGATATGTAACCATTTTCCGTTTTATTTATGAAACCTTTCCCAATTTCTTAAGCGTGTATCACAATTCTAGATAATAAATATAAAATAAAAATATCACGATATAAACCTACGTGGAAAAGAAACTTTACTCGTTTATTTACTTTCAAGAAGATTGGATAGAGGCCGAGAGTGATTGGATTGCTTTCATTCATGCATTTAACTCAATATTATAGATATCAGTAAACAACCGCTGATCATGTGGAACAGTCTACGTCGATGTTCCAACGATAGCACACATGAAATAACAAACTAAAAAATTATTTTTCTAAGAGAAGTGGATTTTTTTTTTACCAAAAATAACATTCAGCAAAGTAGGAACTATATATTCTCATCTACAGCAATGCTTCCCAACCCTTTTATCCCAGCGTTTGAAAATTCTACGGCAACCCGTTGAAGGGGGTGTTGATTGATTATTTTTTAAATTGTTTTGGTTTAATGATTTTGATTGTATTTAAAAATACCTTCAGAATATATAAAATACTGTTCCACCGAAAATGAATATAAAGTGATTTAACATGGAATAAAAAGGGATTTAACATGAAATATAAAACAATTTCTATGGAGAGTCGTACAAATCCGAGAGAAATACACCATTGTAAGTAAAATAGAAATAATTTAATGTACCTTCGGCGGCCCGGTACCATTTGATACACGGACTGGGGGTTGGGGACCACTGACCTCGTGAAATAATTTTTTTTACATTTTTCACCATAAAATAGTATAGAATTGCAGTTTTCTTACAAAATATTTTGCAATAAATTAAGTTATTTTAGACATTTAAACGAAAATCAAAAAGGAAAGTCATTTTTTATTCAAACCGTACGAAATTTGAGAAATTTCCCGACCGAAAGTATTTTGAAAATTTTAATGTGACCATTTTGAAGTATTTTAAACTCTATTCATATTTGTTTATGTAAAAATAAGCTGCGTTAACTTGCAAAAGAATGCGTGACAGAGATGGAATAATATCTGAGCATCTGCTTTAGATTAGCTAGTAAAAATAAAGAACAAGTTGAAATCAAAAGGAAAAAAAGAGCACTTCCTAACATAGAGCAGCAGTATTTCCTCAGATCAAAATTAGCCTTCTTAAAAACAAACACGCAAAGAACGGCAACAATTTTTGAAGCAGATGTTGAACCAGCGAAACATCTGCCATTACGAAACGACAAATGCTACAGAAAGCACCTGACCGTCTTTTTTAGAATAGAAGAAAAAACTGAGGCACGCGTCGAAAATGTGTTCCACGCTTTACGCACTGCACCGTTCTGAACAAATTTTTGAATTGTTAACTTTCTGGATATAGGTTTTCATTAAAACGCTATACGGAAAACTGTGGGGAAAAAAAGTTTGAAATCGCATCGCTGCTTGTTATACGCCAATGCGTTACTGTAGTGTTTATATACCTTTTAAAGGCCTAGCTCTATTTCCTTCTTTGTTTTTGCAACATTTAGAAATAAATAAAAAATGTCACAACAGTTTCATTTTCAAAATTTAAATGCATTTCCCAGTGTTTTCAAACTAATGCTCTTGAAGTTGGTTTCTTGAATTAACGTATTGTATAAATTCATGTAGCACAACTATTGTGCTAATGGCGGTGTACCTGGCAATTTAGAGCATTTTACTTAGTTATGATGAATATCGTTTAAGTGCTCGTGTACAAGGACAACATGAGTTGATACAACACTCTTCAATTCTACACTACATCCACGTTAGAGTCTTGAAATTTAATTAAATCGAATACATACCGCAGTTGTCATTATTCTTGGCGGTATCAAGTCGTGTTCAAGACCCATTTAGACACCAAGCCCATGCTCTACGATTACTAACGTTTTTTACTAGAACTATAATAATGATATATTAAATATAAAATGATTAATCAATCAAAGATTATGTGCTTTGAATTAAATGTAATTTTAAAATTGCAATATAGTTTTGATGAAGGTGAAGCAAATAATATGTTACTCAACATGACGGTCTTAGAATGTTTTTTTTTTTTTTTTTTTTTTTTTTTGAAAACGGTAATTTTTTTTCGTAGATTCCCACATGAGTTTAATTGTATAAGATCGCTTTTATTACAAGTGATCCGGGTCTACAAAATTAAAAAAATTACTTTTTAATTTAATTCCTTTAAAATTTTATATAACTGCTACAGTAGTAGAAGACTGTAATTTATAGAAACATAAATCAATTTTTTTTCTAGGAGATTAACAAAACGGAATTTAAAAAAATGAGGAAAAGGAGTTTAAAATAATCTTGAAACTCTTAGTTATGTTATAGTAGAATTGTATAAATAACAAACAACATTAAAGTAATGCATAAAACATTTTATTCGATTCTAATTTTAAAAAAATCAAAACGCGTGCTTTATAAATGATACAGACCTAAAATATTTAATGAATGGAATTTTATTTTGCTCAATATTTTTAATTTTTCGAAAACTCACGTATGCAATATTTGTTACCTTTTTACTGAATTAGGGAAAAACAATATGTTTACGTCTTCTAAAGGAATAAGTTAAGCCCCCGAAGTAAAATTTGTAAATAGTAAAATTTTAGTATTAACACACACAAACCCATTTTAAGGACCGTAAAATCCGGCGTATCGCGCGTACCCATACTTTTAAGCTGCATTTTTTTTATTTTTAAGTACATTTCGCCGTATAATGCGCATCCCCTTTTTACAAAGAATCCTGAAATGTACGTGTGCAAAGCTTTTATGTTTCGAATTAATTTATTCAAGGTGTTTTATCTACTTCCGTAGCAAGTCCTGAGTGGGCTCTGTATCAAAATTCCTGAACAGTTTGCGATCTTTTGCTTACACGTTTTGGGGCTCTTACAGCTTGGGGGCCCCATATCATTAATTCGGTGGTAGCTACGCCCCTGGTGTCATCCCAAAAGCTTTAGGAAAAAAATATTATATTCCTAGAACTACAGTCCTTTAAGTTTTCATAAAGAATGTCATTTGTTTTAAATAAACAGTATTTCGATATGTGTAGAAGTCAAACTTTTCTAATATTCATCTCTTTTTTTTTATTTTTAAAGCTCTCATTTTCATACCCGCAAATTTTGATCTCATTTTTTTAGTTTAAAGTGCGCATTATACGCCGGATTTTACGGGAAATAAAAGCATCTTTCGCTTTTTCCAGAAAACTTTTCATGATTCATCAATACATATTTCTTGCCTTTATTTACTTAATTTATTATTATTATTACTGTTTATCTGTTTATTTAAACCCCTTTTAAATTCCTGACAAGAGAGTAGTTTTAAAAACACACCACCGACTCTATTTGTCAACAACAGACGAAAGACCTCATCCAAGGCAACCCCTATGAGCGTGCCAAACATTTCGCTTTGTCATTTGAAAGTTCATCGGATTCGATTCAACTCTTCTAAGGTTTTCTGATGTAATAGTAGCTGCAGACGGCATGCCACAGCCGTTGACCTAATAACTAGAGCCTTTTCTTTATGAGAATAACTGCGCTTTGAAAGCTGTTCCAATAAAGGCAACAAAACGTATAAGTTTATATCGACAACTCACTGCAATCCAGATAGAGAGGATTGATTCGGTTTGCATCTGTAAGCTGTACGTGTTGACTTTTAATAGTTAATAATTAGAAAGTCATACACTGCGTCGAGTTTTCTTTCTTTGTATTCATTTAAAGCAATATCATTAAATCAATCTTACGCCTTGAGGTATATGTTTTTAGGGCATTGGAAAGAAAATAGAAACTTACCAGGCAATTTCGGGACAAAAAATGATTCATATCGAACAATATCGATTTGAATACATCATTAATTTATTCAACAAAAATCTGATTGATTTATTAAAGTACAATTCATCAGTAGAAATAAGAGTAATGTGTTGTACATGTAAAATAATGGATGATATAAGGTGGGAAGAGAAGATTTTAAGTCGACAAGAATAATTGAACACAAGAATTGTCTTCTGCAAAAAATTATATGAAACAGTTTATGAATAAGTTTTGAAAAAAATGCAAGGCTGACAATTTGAGCAGTCAATACAAATGCTAATAGATTAATTTGTCATCGCACTATTGAGGTACTGCAAAAAAGTTATTGGGGGTGGATCTCATCATTTTGAACCACATCAAGTGACGAAAATGAGAGATAATTATGTCTTCTTTTCAAAATCCTCATCGCTTTAAGAACTGGAATGGTCTGCATAAAAGTTTTAATATGAAGAAAACAAATTCAACCTTTTTTTTAATCTTACGGTACTTTTGAATTGATGTTAGAATTTTCAAATCACTAAAATTGTGAATCCAAAAATATAATTTATTATAATTCGTAAGAAAAAGACAAGATTTAAATTATTTAAAGATTAACGTATTTAAAGACTTACACGTCAAAACACAATTTTCTCATTCCTGGGTAGATTTACATGTATAGCAAAAGGTATAGTCATTCTGAAATATCCAGCTTGCAGTGGCGTAACGAAGAATATTAGGGTACCCCTGCAAAGTCATGTTTTAGATTCCAAGCCGGATCTTACAAAGTGCATGGACTAGGCGTCAGTCAGACTTTGGACACTCTAGAATCCTGGGCCCCCTCCAGCTAGCAATACCTAATAAACGGTCATTCAGTAGCAGATGATCATATAGCATTAACCTGATAATGGACAGTGCGCATAGGTTTCGAAATTCCCAATAAGTCGCACAATTCATCATAAAGACTCTCAAACCTCTAAATGAATCTCTTTCCGTTTATCGATTAATGTATTCTTTCTGTTTCTTCCTGAAATCATTTCAATATGTTTGTAGCCATCAGACCGTCAAGGTTAATTTTCTTTTTTAATCTAAAAATATAATGTATTTCCATTCATTGATTTATGACATGACATTTTTAGTCCATTTCAATCTTGCTCCTTGATGATGTTTCAACAACAGTAGCGATTTCTTCATTTTTATAAATTTTATATTAGAATTACCATAGAATTTGATTTAAGACTCTTCCAAATTCTGACAGTTGAATTTTTTCTGCTGAATCGTTTTAAAATTTTACTAATTTAAAGACCTTTTTAAGTTTGATTAGCCGAAAAAATTTGCTGATCACATCCATTGTTGTAACATTCCTTTTTCTTCCAGAAGATTTTGTTTTGTTTGAAGCATATTTTTATCTTATTTTTCATATTATGGCACTGTGAATGACAACTTTAGAATGCTTGATTGATCTAGCTATTTCTCTTTCACATATACCAGTACTCTCGTAAATGCAGAATATTCAATAATAAATTAAATCAAGGAAACAAATCAATCAAGACGTAAAAACGAATAAGAACAACGAGCAGAAATAATAGATAAATAAATTAATAATCAATCCATGTAAATGATTGATGAAACAAGATTTAATGAACGCTTCATAACGACTTTCAAATGTCTTGACACACACACTTTAAAAAAATATTTGTTTTAAATATCGCAACCATTAGAATAAGATTTGGATTGATGTCGAGCGCTATTCCTTGGTTTAAATTTGACGATTACATAATATTTATTCGGTTAGAGACCAAGAAGCAACCACAAATAGGACAAAACTTCTAGTAGAACTCATCAAGTAAGATTGATTCGCATTTACGTAACACCCGGAGAGGAAATAAATAAGGAAAATTACAATGAATTCGAAACTGATGGAGAAATCTTTCTGAAACATTAATCACTAGTATATAAAGCACGATTCAGTAAGTATAGGATGACAAGACATGCAACATTCTCTTTCACTAGTTTTGGCTTTGGTTGGTGAAACAACGGTCTATGACCAGGTGTCGCAAGTACGAGATTTATTTCTTAGGAATTATAAATTTAATTATCATGGGGATTCTATTAGTGACGGACATCGCAAAATAATTGTGCTAGTCCTTCACTTTCGTACTTTTACAAAATATCATGCGTCGATTATGGGTTCAATTTCATTTAACACGTCCATATTTTTCTACAATGAGAGTTTCTGTCAAATCATGGCTTCGAGCTCTGGAGCAACTATAGACCCTCTGAGTACAAGGACTGATGCACGTTAAATATATCTTGCTCAAATTACTCCCTTTGGAGTAGTGTAGAAGTTTAGAGATTGTTTTGCCACCTCAAATGTCATCCTAGTCACTTGACCTAGGCTCAAAATTTTGAGGTCCATCGACAATAGCCATCGTGTTGCTTTGAAGTACGATGTTAATAATCAAATCAGCATTGCTTGGAATCAGAAAACACGGTTCGACTTAAACACTAACACCAACAAAATACGCGACTGTTTAATCACACATTCACATTATTTTCACAGAAAAATGTCGTGTATAATAATAATAAAATCAGTGGTAAATTAAATATAACTAGGGATCCAAGTTTCTTACATGGCGTGAAAACTAAGAAAAAAGCACCAGCTTAGATGTTTTCCTTGTTATTTCAGCGTAACTAGAATTTAGAATTGTCTATCACCGATAAGTTTGTTGTGTAACTTTAATGAGACATGTTTATTCAACAAGTTTCGGTTGCATAGTCGACATCTAAATATTTGTCTTAAAATTAGTGTGTGTTATTTTAAATACGAGTACGTTGGTAAATTAAAATATTTGTTCATTAAAACTTTTATCTGTGTATCAAGTAAATTCAAAATAGAGAAATAAGCATGCTTTTTTTTCATCAAAATACTATATAAAAGGAAATTTGAGCCAAAAAGAGTTTAAATGCGAGAATTTACAGTTTTCATGAAAAATTTAACATGTGTAATTAATCACTTAATTTATGAAGCAAAAAAAAGAGGGAAGAAAAGGAAAAAAATCCGAGCAATTCGAAATTTTCTATATACATATATTCATATTCTGAAAAAAATTACACTATAAAATATGAAAAAAAACGATCAAATATTTTAAGCTACAGTAGATTTGTGGAATTTGAATCCAAAGATTTATTTCTTAGCCTCGAGGTCAAATATTTGAAATTTAAAGTAGGATTAGAGCCTTCTTTTCCAATGTTTTAAAATCTAGTGAAAGTTAAGGAAATGAAAATGTGAAATTTCTGAATAGCTTATTATTAAATTTATTAAAATTCACGCCAACTCGAGTATCTGAAATTTTATATAAACATTTTGAAGGCCACTAACCTTATATTAAAGCCATTAGTTTAAAAGCTATTTATTGTTAATGGCGTCATATATCTCAAAAGTGTAATAAATGTATAAAAATGAAAATATAGAAGAATTAATATCTCTTTGAAGTAAAAAATTACTGGTCACCAACTATGATCAATGAAAATTTACCTAAGCAACATCTGAAAAATCTGATTTAAAAAAAACATGATTTTTCTTTCGCGGTAGATGTTGCTTCGATTTTTTTTTTTCAAATTACGAAAAAGAAAACAATTATGATTCAACAGAATAATCAATTTTAAAATGAGTTTTAAGACTAAATATTTCCCCTCTTTAATATTTATTTCGTAAAAAAGGAAAATGCTTATTTAAGTTGGATAGAAATTATTAAACGTTCTAAATATCAATAAGTCAATTGATCAGAAATCATCAGAAAATATTAGAAATCAATCTTTGTTGTGTAAAATATTAGAAATCAATCTTTGTTGCGTAGAGAAGAGAGATCTGATTAAAATTCATAACAATATATTTTTCCAACATTGCTATACAAAACACTTTAGTAAATATATATAAATTGTTTTTTCAACTAAAAACATGTTGATTTTTTTTTTATTTATTTATTTATTTATTTTTTTTTGTATAAAAAGGGGTTTTTTAAACAAGGAAGTTATAAATCGTCGATGTAAAAATGTTTCATAAAAATAAGTAGATAATAACTGATAGTAATAATATGAGACAAAAGTTGAAAAAAAGTAAGATAATTTAACAATTAATCACACAATTAATCACAATTACACAATTCAAGAAATTAAACTAAAATCCTTTTAAAACATAAAAAAAATTACATATATATGAAAGCATATATTTCTTTCAAAACTGTTTTATGTAAAATAAATTATTAATATTTAAGGGGGTAAGGGAAGATTTTTTTCTTTTTTTATAAGAAGGACATTCTTTTATGGTTACTTATTCAGTCTATACAGATCAAATTACACCAATAATTGAATTCCGAATTACATGTGAGTGTTTTTCGCTTCAAAGAATCACCAAATATCGAGAACCTAAAATTGAGGTATTGCATTACTTTTATAAATCTTTTGCCCTCCTTTCTACAGTGAAATATATTTATGATTTCACAACTGAATTGGAATGAATCTGACAAAAAACCATTTCATACTAAAGTTAAAGCCAGTCTATCCAGAGCTTATTATACATTGAAATGCAGCAGGTACAGACTTTTTACGATTTATTTTTGCGATACAGTAGGCAGAAATCACCCAGCATGAAATTCTTCAATTTTCCCCTTCTCTGTCGCAAACGCATTTTTCCAAAAATAGGTCTTAGGCCGCTTTAAGAAGTTTTGCTTCAAAAAAAAAAAAAAACTTCAACTGTTTTGTATATATGGAAGCCATAAATGCATGAAAAAGGTAGAATGGTGAAGAAGAGTTGGGTAAAGAAACCTCCAGTCGTGAAAAATAAGTTGGAACAGCGTTACTAATTACCTCTTTTTGATGTGTGTTTAGGATGTAGGTCGCTGCACTCTGCTGGAGCGACGAGAATAATGGAATGAATCACTAGGGGGAGATGGAGTTATAGAGAAAAAAAGGATAGAAGACTATAGAATAATAATAAAAAAAGTCAAATGAGTGTCTTGTGTGGTTGGAAGTGGTAAATAAATAGAACGTGAAACTTCTGAATCACATCTGGAAAACCCTTATGATCATCCCGAGTACATAAGGAAATAGGGAATAGTTTGTTTATTCAGCAAACTTTTTATACCTAACATGGTTAAATAGTTTACGTTTATTAACAGGCAACAGTCCACTCGGAGTTTCATTATATTCTGTGTTGATTTAATAACTCAATTAAGTAACAGTATCTCGAAATTAATTTCAGATTTAAGATTAGGCATGAAATATAAAAGTATATATCAGAGGAGGGGAACCTTTTTACTATTAGAGAGGTCACATGTAAATTAAGTAGTAATAGGTTGATGTGCCAATAAATGCAACATTTACGAAAACATAGTTTTTGTATACATTTAACAATTTTGTGCATTATATAGAAATATTATTAAAAAAATTAAATACTATTTATTATTTCACATAAAAAGTATAACCATATAAGATATTTATGTATTCACATACAGGTAAAAAATAGTTATAACATTTATAATTGATTATAATTTTTTTAAATAAAATTATTAAATTCACAGATATTTTAGTAACTTTCTATATTTCATTGTTGGTATTTTTATATATGTAAGCATATATATGTGGAATCGGTTGTGGAGTCGTCATCCAATTGAATCTCTCAACGAAACAAAGCACGCAGTCTTCGCGCGCAGGCGCAGCTGATCCAAAGTGAAACAAAAACTTTGACCATTGAGAAAAAAGCGGAGAAAGAGACTGAGGTGCGCGAGCAGGCGTTCCCGTCGTCACATCATGGAAATCTAATTGTAGAATAGCTACCTTTTTATTAATTAATTTTTGTTAAGTTTAAATAAATCTGAAGAAAGACAAATGTCTTGGACCCCTTGTTGTCTCCCACAAATTATGGGGGCTCGGACGGGATAGATAAAATTTCGATTTTGATCAAAGTTTGGAACGCGTGAACAAAAGAAGCGTCCGTGGAGGAGACGCGCCGCCATTTTTTTTTAAACTTCGCTCAACCTGTGTAGAGGTTGAATTTCATTCGAAACCAGCGTGAATATTCCGCCTGTGTAGAGGTTGGAACTATTGATTTAACATCTGCGAAGAGGTGTCATTTTAAGAATTTCAAGAACTATTTTTCGTCTAACGATATAACCTGCGAAGAGGTTGTGGAATCTGTGTTAACCTGCGTAGAGGTGAATCAGTGTATTTCTTCAATTATTGGATACATCGTACGTGCGAGCAACAAGGGAGCTAGAAAAAAAGGTAGGATCTTTCCATATTTTTTCTAAAATGTATAAAAACGCTCTTAAAGAGGATCTCATAAGAGTTGTTGAGGATCTAGACGGTACTGTGGAGAGTACGGACACTGTTCAGGGTTGAACAAATAATTCTTGTAACACCCACAACAAGTACATATTTGTCGCGAGAGGGCGCTAGTGTGTGTAAAACAGTGTATGTGTAGACAGAGTAAGAAGAGAGCGCATGGAGAACGCTCTAATAAAATTCCTTTTTTTATCTTAGTCTCGTCATTTTGTGTGTGGTGTAATTAATCTTTTAGAGATTTTTAATTAATGTGTGTAAATGAATTGGTGCAAACTAAACAATGGTCCGTCAGAGCCTGAAATGGCCGGGACTGAAAATAAGGAATTGTAGTGTACTCAACAATCACGAATGAAAAGAAAGGAAGCGTCCTTTTAGTGGAGAGAAAGTTGTCACTTGGTGAGAGGTCAGTCTTCAATTTTCCTATATTTTGTGTTTTGAGAAAAATTATATGTGTTTCATAAGTGGTTAAAATAACTTTAATTTGAGGTTGAGTTAACTTTGATTTGTGACTTATATGTGTTTCATTTGTGGTTGAGTTAACTATATTTTGTGTTTTGAGAAAAATATATGTGTTTCATAAGTGGTTAAAATAACTTTAATTTGTGATTGAGATAGTTATTTTGTGATTTATAGGTGTCTAATTTGTGTTTGAGATAGTTTTTGTGATTTATAAGTGTTTAATTTGAGGTTGAGTTAACTTTAATTGTGTTTTGAGATAATTATTGTGATTTATATGTGTCTCATGTGTGGTTAAGATAACTTTAATTTGAGGTTGAGTTAACTTTGATTTGTGGCTTAGATAATTAAATTGTGGTTTATTTGTTTTCATTGGTGATTGAGATAACTTTACTTTGTGAAAATGAGTATAGGTAAATTTAAAAAGGATGAACTTAGGAGTATTGCGGATGAATTAAAATTAGTTGTTCCAGACAATGCTAAAGTTCTAGATTTAAGAGAATTAATACAGGAGAGTGAGATTTATAAAAATGATAAGGAAACGTATCTGGCTATTGTTGATTGTGTGTTGGAGGAGATAAATGATAGGAGAAATGAAAACGAAAATAGACTAGAAATTGAAAAAATTAAACTGTCACAGTTAGAGAAGGAGTTAGAAATAGCGAGATTACATAATCAATCGGGCAAAAGTTTATCTTTACAAAATGAAAATCAATTAATTACAACCGAGTGTAATATTAAAAGTTTGATTAAAAGTATCAAAACCTTAACAATCCTGGTACCCCTAAGAGCAGAGTCATTTAATTTATTTTTTCAATCTTTAGAAAAGGCATTTAAAGCTAAAAATGTTCCTGAAAAATTAAAACCCGAAATTCTTTTGAATATTTTAGGAGAAAAGGCATATAACTTAATGATTTATCTTCGAGATGAAGATTTAAGTGACTATAATAAGTTGAAGGCAATTGTGTTAAAAGAATTTCAACCGACCCCCTATGAATGTTTAAATCAATTTAAAAAGGCCCAAAAATTACCTAGCGAGAGTTATGTTCAATTCGCGTCTAGATTAAGTGCGAATTTTAATTACTATTGCCAATTACGGGAGGTCAATGATTTCAAGTCAGTTTGTGTGAGTTAGTAGTAATCTCAGATAAGAGATAATAGAGACATTAGACCGAGAATTAAATACGCATATTAGCATTAAGCAGGGCGAAATGTGGTTTAAGCCACAAGATCTAGCTCGCGAGTGTGATATTTTTATATCATCCAAGGGAAAAATTAGAGAACAGAATTTATTTCCTAAGTTTTAACGTAATGAGACCTAAAATCATCGTGGAGCAAAAAATATTTCAAGCGTAAATCTGTCTTCTGTTAAAAATGTGAAATGTTTTTGTTGCAAATCACGAGAATTCCACCCACTGTATTCATGGACAAAATTTAAATCTCTCAGCGTCAGTGAAAGAGTGGATTTCGTAAAAGCTAATCAATTGTGTTTCAAGTGCTTTTCCCCTAACTGTAGTGTGAAAAACTGCTGTGCGAAAAATTGTTTTTGTGGGAAACCGCACAATCGCTTGATTCACTTTCCGAAACCGGACAAGGAATCTGTCGCCCTCAACCAAACCGTTCAAAGGTCAGTTCTCAACCCGCTCGCAGATGTGTTCGGGGGACCGGGAGGATCGAATTGCGTCGTTCCTCCCCAAGGTGGAAATGAAGAAAACAAGTCGTTCGTAGCAACGAGCTTTTTAAAGAATAAAACGCGAACCGTTTTACTGAGTAGCGTCCAGTGCTTCTTAAGGGACAAATATGGCCTTTTACATGAGGTATGAGCGCTTTTGGACGTAGGGAGTCAGTCAAATTTCATTACGAAGGACTGTGCAGATAGATTATAATTAAAAAATGAGAAAATTAATTTGCTAGTATCTTGTTTAAATGAGTCAACAATGACAATAAATAGAGGAGTTACGACCTCCATATTTAACGGTGATTTAAGTTTCAAAAAGGAGCTAAATTTATTAGTTGTAAGAAGGATAACCGATTTGACTCCGTCACAAATAATAAATGTTTCGCTAGATATGCCAAACGAAATTAAACTAGCCGATTATAAATTTAATATTCCTGGTAAAATTGATGTGTTGTTAGGCGCGGAAATATTTTACGAATTACTGAGACCAGGCCAAATTTATTGTGGAGATTTAAGACTACTTTTACAAAATACTGTTTTTGGATATGTAGTTAGCGGAAGTGTAGGAGATGAGGTGAGGGATAACAATATTCATTGTGGATTAATTAGAGATAGTGATTTAAATACAACATTAAGGTATTTTTGGGAGTTAGAATCGATTGGTGTCAAAAACGAGAATTGTAGTAGTGAGGAGGACGTTAGCTTTGAAATGTTTAAACAGAGAGTACATTTTAAAAATGGTAGATATGAGGTAGAACTCCCTTGGAAAAGAGATAGTAATGAGTTAAGTGATAATTTTAGTTTAGCGAAAAGACGACTTGGAAGTCTTATGAGAAAAATGCAAAGGGATAAGGTGTTGTATTCTGAGTATTGTAAGGTCTTAAAGAATTATTTGGATGAGGGAATAATTGAGAAGGTAACAAATCCCTTTATTCCAACGAATAACCCTGTGTTTTATCTTCCTCACCAAGTGATAATTAAAAACGAATCTCTCACAACGAAACTGCGACTAGTGTTTGACGCTAGTGCCCATGAAGAAAAACAACTTCCATTAAATGACTGCCTTTTCCATGGAGTCAATTTGAACCCTAATATTTTAGACCTATTGACTCCTTCCGTTCGAACAAAATAGCTGTTTTAGCTGATGTGGAAAAAAAGCGTTTCTTCAAATTTCTTTGGCTCCAAAAGATAAAGATGTAGTACGGTTCCTTATAGATGACGGCGAAAATGGTGTGCAGGTGTACAGATTTAAACGAGTTCTTTTTGGCGTGAACGCGTCTCCGTTTCTTTTGGCTGCAACGATTAAGACGCATATAGGGAAGTATATGGAAAAGTATCCTGATACTGTGCGGACACTTGATCATTGCTTTTATGTGGACGATCTCGTCACTGGTGAAGATGATGCAAAATCAGCATTCGATTTGTCGAGCAAGGCGGCAAAAATCATGAGTGAAGCAGGAATGTACCTGCGGAAGTGGATTTCAAATGACTGTGAGTTAATGAAGCAATGGCAGTTGGAACATTTTGATCATTTAAATATGAACGATTTCGTGAACCATCCACATCGTGTTTTGGGGCTTTTATGGCATCCTCAAAAAGACTATCTCAGTCTTCGTCTGACCAGTCTCTTAGACTTCCTTCAAAAAAGAAAGAACACTAAACGATTTTTGTTGATGGCTGCAGGCAGGATATTTGATCCCTTGGGATTTGCGTCCCCCTTCACCATAAGATTTAAAATTTTGTTCCAAGAAATATGGCAGAGAAAAACGGACTTGGACGAAGAGTTGCTGCCTGATATTAGAGAGAAGTTTGAACAATGGTGTTCGGAAGCGTCTTTCTTACGTGAACTTCAGATTCCTCGATATGCCCTGCAATGTGATAGTGTGAACTGTCCGGAGTGTGAAATACATACGTTCTCAGATGCTAGTATTAAGGCATATGGAGCTGTTTCGTATGTTAGATTGAGAACCTTTGACAAAATCTCGGTACATCTTTTAGCTTCCAAAAGCCGTGTGGCTCCTCTAAAGGTATTAACCCTTCCACGTTTGGAGCTAATGGGAGCGTTGCTTGTTGCGAGGTTGGCGAAAGATGTCTCACGTGTTCTTAATGAGAAAATATCTACAACCAACTACTTTTGGACAGATTTGACTATAGCCTTGAGTTGGATTCAAGGTCCCAGCAACAGATGGAAGGTTTTCGTCGCCAACCGAGTGAAAGAGATACGATCTTTAACAGACAAAGATTCATGGCGTCATTGTCCTGGAAAGGACAATCCACCAGATCTTCTAACGAGAGGCATCAGTGCTGATTCACTGATAAACTGTGAAAGTGGTGGAAAGGACCGAGTTTCCTACAAGAAGGAAATACTGTTCCTGTGAGCAACAATGTGCTACTTAGTGATGAAAGTGCCTATTTGGAGGAATTAAAACCTTCTGAGAGAAAAACTTTGACTGTGATTTCAGACAGCAACCTTTTGAACCATATCCTCTCTGTATCTAATAATTTTCAGAAATTTTTTTTTTAGTTATATTTACAGGTTCATCAATAATTGCAAAAGGCCCTCCAACAAACAAATTGGGCCACTAAGGATGTATGAAATTCAACGAGCTGAAATTATCCTTGTGAAGCTGGTCCAGCAAATGGAATTCAACTCGGAAATAAAAGATTTGTCCTGTAAGGGTATGGTTAACCCTCAAAGTAAGATTAGAAATCTCTCACCATTCTTGGATTCCGAAAATGTGCTCCGAGTAGGAGGTAGACTAGCCCACAGTAAATTGTGTTTTGATAAAAAAAACACCAGATAATTCTTCCTAATAATCACAGATTAACAAATTTAATTCTTGAAATGTCTCACAAGAGACATTTGCATGTTGGTCCACAAACCTTACTGTCTATTGTTAGACAAAGGTTCTGGTCATTAAATGGTCGTAATATGTGTAGAAAACTTGTAAATAACTGTATAATTTGTTTTAAGGCAAAACCCGTTACTTGTTCACAAATTATGGGTCAATTACCAGCCGAGAGAATTTCTCAGAGTTTTCCCTTTAACAAAGTGGGAATAGATTTTTGTGGACATTTCTGGATTAAATATCCTAATCAAAGAAAGGGAGTTTTAAATAAAGTCTATGTGTGCATTTTTGTGTGTATGGTGACAAAGGCGTGTCACCTCGAAATAGTTACTGATTTATCTAGTGAGGCTTTTATTGCAGTGTTAAAGCGATTTTTTAGTAGACGAGGAAAATCGGAGCGTATATTTTCAGACAACGCTACCAATTTTGTTGGCACACAGTTAGAGTTAAAAAGACTTAGAGAAATTATGAGTAATTGTGTTAGTAATTTGAGTAAATTTTTGTGTTAAGAACGTGTTGAGTGGAGCTTTATTCCCCCAAGAGCTCCAAATCACGGAGGCCTGTGGGAGGCTGGAGTGAAAGCCGTCAAATATCACCTCAGGCGTGTAATGGGTAATTTAAGATTTAAAAACGAAGAATTTCTAACCACTCTTAACCAAATTGAGGGAGTTCTCAATTCACGTCCCCTCTACCCCTTGTCGTGTGACCCTGGCGATTTTGACGCTTTGACTCCTGGTCATTTCCTAGTTGGTTGTCCCATCACAGCCATTGCGGAGCCAAGTTTAACTGAAGTGTCTAATAATAGGTTAAAAGTGTGGCAAAAACAAACAAAAATTGTGCAACATATTTGGAAACGTTGGTCAAATAATTATTTGAGTACACTTCAGAATCGAAATAAATGGTATTTTGAAAAGAATAATGTAAAAATACATGATATGGTAATTCTGAAAGAGGATAATTTACCCGTGTGTAATTGGCCTCTTGGTAGAATTCTTGAAGTGTATCATGGTAAAGATAATAAAATTCGAGTAGTGTTAGTGAAAACTAAAAATGGAATTTTTAAACGTCCAATAACCAAACTTTGTATTTTACCTTTTTCAAGTGAATAATGTATGTGAAAATTTCAAATTTGTGTATTTTTTCAATTCAATTTTGTGTGTTTGAGTACTTTATCTTTTGTGTATTGAACGATATTACTTTTATTGAGTATTAGTGTTTTCTGTATTGTGTATTATTGTCTTTGTATTATGTGTATCATTGGTTTTGTGTATTATTGTGTTATGTGAAAGTTGTTGAATGTGTCATTCAACCCGGGGGTGGATGTTCAGTGTTGAACAAATAATTCTTGTAACACCCACAACAACAAGTACATATTTGTCGCGAGAGGGCGCTAGTGTGTGTAAAACAGTGTATGTGTAGACAGAGTAAGAAGAGAGCGCATGGAGAATGCTCTAATAAAATTCCTTTTTTTATCTTAGTCTCGCCATTTTGTGTGTGGTGTAATTAATCTTTTAGAGATTTTTAATTAATGTGTGTAAATGAATCGGTGCAAAATAAACAGACACCACAGCTAAACTAAAGACTAAAATTGAGAAGAGCAGTACATTTGAAAGTGATGCAGATTTCGTTAAAACTTTAATTAAAAACTGTATAGATGAGAGGGTATCGCGAAACGAAAGAGAGGCAACTTTAGAAAAACAGAAAATTGAGCTCGCGAAACTTCAGTTAACAAAATTAGAAAAAGAAGTCGAACTTCAAACGGCTAAAAATAAAGCATTAAAAATAAAGCTGCAGCTAAAGTCGAAGAGAAACAGTTCGAAACAAACATAGAAAATACGATCAAAAGCATTAAAACTTTATCTGTTCCTGTTCCCACCAGATCTGAAAATTTTAATCTGTTCTTCCAATCATTAGAACGCGCATTTTTAACCAAGAAAATAAATGACGAATATAAATCTGAAATTTTAATAAATCTTCTGGGCGAAAGAGCTCATAATGTCTAATTGTATATTAAAAAGGAGGAATTAAATGACTATGAAAAACTAAAATCTATAGTACTCAGAGAATTCCAAGTAACCCCTCGCGAGTGTTTAAACTCATTTAAAAATGCTGTAAAATCATCAGGCGAGACATACATCCAATTTGCTGCAAGATTGACGGCAAACTTCCAATATTATTGTTCGTTAAGAAAAGTTAATTCCTTTGAATCTCTATGTGATCTTTTAATTTCTGATAAAATTATTTGAAACTTTAAATAAGGAAACCGCAACTCATATTGGCATTCGAGAAACGGAAGATTGGTTTAGGCCTATTGATTTAGCTAAAGAGTGCGATATTTATATTTCATCTAGAAGCGGATCACGTAAGGAAACTCCTATTGCTTGTGGATATACCGAAGACCCCTTTAAAAATAGACCACGAAACTATAAACCAAAGATTAAAGATAGCTATCCCCAAAATCTTGAAAGACAAAATAAAAATTGCTACATATGCGGTGATTCATTGTGATTGTGAGAAGCGTTTTAAGCCTAAAGAATCTAACGGCCACATCCATAATAGAAAAAACGCGAATAATTTGAAAGTCAAGAGCGAAAAACAAAAAAGCGACGAGTTCGCACAACAGCTCCAATACGTAAACATTTTTGTAGAAAATCAGCCCGTAACAGCCTTGATTGATTCAGGTTGCCAGATCCCAGTTCTAAATTCCTCACTAATTAGAGTGAACAAACCTTCCGAAGGAAAAATAACATTAAGCTAATATTTTAACGAGAAGCGTATGGTAGAAGTTGCACCAATAAATATTTCTCTTACTCAGCACTCTCCCAGTTTAAGTGTTCGAACGGCAATATCACCGACCTTGACCGAAGAATTTATTATACATCCCAGTGTATATACTGAAATAAAGAAAATAAGCCACGCAAAGAGCGATGTTTTATTTAATAAAAGTGAATCCTCTTTAGGTGCTTTTTCTATTTTTACTTTTGCAAATGTGATAGAAAACTCTAGTTATGTGATTTGTCACATGTTAAAAACTTTATTAGAAATGATTTGAGTTCTCTAATTAAGAATTATAAACCTAATAAAATTAAGAGTACTTAGTTAAAATGAGTATTATATTGAAAGATGATATTCCTGTGTGTGTGTGTGTGTGTGTGTCAGAGAGCCAGACGTTTATCTTGTTCTGAGAAATTACAGGTAAACGATCAAATTGATGATTGGTTACAACAGGGTATTTATAAGAGAAAGTTGTTCTGATTATTGTTCACCTATAGTATGGTGTAAGAAAGTCAATGGTGCCATGAAAACGAGTTCCGTGAGCTTCAACTCCCGGTCGCCCACCCCTTCACCTATGGAGGGTAAACATAGTCGGTTCGCGATGCTCGGGAGGCTCTTCAAGCCCTGGAAGTGGAAACGGAAGAAAAAGAGCGATCGTTTTGAACAGACGTCCAGAACTCTAGAGAGGAAAATATCGATGCGTTCAACCAAAGTAGAGCTTATTAAAAAGGGCGTTCTTATGCCTGATGGAACTGATAAAGACCAAGATAGCAAAATAAATGCCACATTCCGCAAATCAACGGGTTTGGGCCCGAGAGTGGCACGTCAGAAACTGAGAAGCAGCGTAACTCTCCGTCGGTAACGTACACGTCGTCCCCTGTTTTAGAAACCTACAACACCGTTGTGGTTACCAACTCTGGCTTTCCTACCGTACTATCGTCATCTCAGAATCATGCCATGCCTGTGATACACAATGTTTCCCTGTTGAACCTTCCGGATGTCGAAGAGGTGCCTTCATATGATGGGGAAATTGTTCTCTCTGTTCTTCAAGAACCTCCAATATCGTTGAATGATATTGGGCCAATACTACATCCACAGCAGCAGACCACATGAAGATGTGGGGAGAAACTGCCTAGTTCAGCAAAATTATGCTATGTTAAATCTTTGTGTATTTGTTGTATAGTCCTTGTCTGTTTCGTCTTTTTTGTATGTTTCAGATTCTCCTCTGGTCTCCATGAAAAAAAAAGAAATAAGTACCGCTGCGGACAGCGTACGGTCAGGTTGGCCGTTGTGGAGTCGTCATCCAATTGAATCTCTCAACGAAACAAAGCACGCAGTCTTCGCGCGCAGGCGCAGCTGATCCAAAGTGAAACAAAAACTTTGACCATTGAGAAAAAAGCGGAGAAAGAGACTGAGGTGCGCGAGCAGGCGTTCCCGTCGTCACATCATGGAAATCTAATTGTAGAATAGCTACCTTTTTTTTAATTAATTTTTGTTAAGTTTAAATAGATCTGAAGAAAGACAAATGTCTTGGACCCCTTGTTGTCTCCCCCATATATATATATATATATATATATATATATATATATATATATATATATATATATATCTTTCTCTCTCTCTCTCTTTATATATATATATATATATCTATATACACTGCTGGACAATTGCTAAGGACGGATCACAAATTGCTATGTAGCATAACATTAAGCGAGACATGAGGCCTAGTAGGATAAAATATAGTTGCCACACTGTTCAGACATTAGAATAAAGAATATTTATTGTTCTGGAAAGTACAAAAGCTGTGAAACATCTGAAAGAAAAAAAAATGTTCATTTGATCTGCGTACGGAGAAATGGAACAATGCATCTAAAAGTCAGCAGGCACCTTAAAGAAAGGTATCAGTACGGGATAATATGTCCACCGTGGAGTGTGATGCAACATTCCACACGTCGTACCATACTTTGCACAACATTATCCAGCAGCTGTTGAGGCAATTTATCCCATTCCTCTGTGAGTGCACGGATGAGGGTGTTCTTGTTTGTCGGAGGATAGTTTCGACCAGCAACTTGCCTCCGCAAAGCATCCCACACATTTTCAATGGAGTTTAGATCTGGAGAACGCGCTGGCCATACGAGACGTTGAATACCCTCGCTGTCTAGACAATCCTGAACAGCGAGTGTTTGATGACATGTTGCGTTGTCGTCCATAAAAACAAATTTATCACCGACAACACCACGGAAAAGACGAACATGAGGAAGTAGAACTTCATCAATGTATCGTTGGCCCATCATAGTCCCATTCGCAACCACATGTAGGCGCGTGCGGCCATTGATCACGATGCCGGCCCACACCATGATACTGCATGTCGGATATCGGTCCTTTTCCTGGATATTTTCTGGACGATAAGCAGTACCACTCTCGCGCCAGATCAGTTGGCGTCTACAATCCGATGACAGACTGAACCTACTCTCATCTGAGAATAGTACGCATGCCCAGTCCTGTTCAGTCCAATTGTGATGCTCACGACACCATTGCAAACGAGCAGTACGGTGCTGTCTGGTCAATGGGACACACACAACAGGTCTGCGTGCGTACAGTCCTCCTCCCCTCAAACGTCTGGCAACAGTTTTTCGGGAGATCTGCTTTCCTGAGACAGCAAGAAACTGATTTGCCACCTGCTGAGCTGTGGTGCGCCTGTTCCTTTTTGCTGATAGGACGATATATCTGTCTTCTGCAGGCGTCGTACTTCTAACACAACCTCCCCCGTGCCGTCTACTACACATTCCAGTAGTTTTAAATGACTTCCACAGCCGTGAAACAACGCTGTGAGCGATGTCGAACTCCCTGGCAACATGTGTTATTTTTCGCCCTTCTTCGATCTTTCCAATAATTCGGCCACGCATAAAATTATCTATGTGATGTCGGGAAGACATGCCAAAAATTTTAAGTTCGTCTATTAAATCTTTCCTGTTAAACTTTGACTTGAAACAACAACTGTCCACACGCGTCAAAACCTTTAAAGCTCTTATGAACGCTATCACGTGATGAACAGACGTGAAAAAAAAATTTGCATACTCATACTTCTTCTTACTAATATCCCGCACTTATTCTAATTTTCCACATTTTGCTTCCTTTCATTTTGTGGTTGCTATGGATGATAGTGTTATCCGTCCTTAGCAATTTGTCCAGCAGTGTATATAAAGGAGAAAAGCGACTCACTCACTCACTGACTATAATCACGATATCTCTGGAACTATTAAACCTACAGACTTGAAATTTGGTAGGTAGGTTCCCTTCATGGAGTAGACATCAGCTAAGAACGGATTTTGCAAAGTTCGAACCCCAAGGGGCGTTAAGGGGAGATAAGGGGCGTTATAGATAATTATTTCCTTAACTAAACTATTAGATGTAAAGTCGTGAAACTTGGTACACAGATTTCTTTCATAAAGTAGAGATTCCCTACATTATCATTTTTACAAAAATCGACCTCCAAGGGGCGTTCAGGGCGTTTAAGGGGCGTTATACATAATTATTTCCATTTTAAACTATTAGACGTACAGTCTTGAAATTTAGTAAGCGGATTCCTTTCATAGAGAACAGATCCCCTACAGAATGGGTTTTGTGAAAATCGACTCACAAGTGGCGTTGTAGAGAATTAAGTGGCGTTATAGGCAATTAAACCCTTTTTTAAACTTTTAGACGTAAAATCTTGAAATAGAGTTAGCAGATTCCATTCACTGAGTAAGTGATCTGTCATAAGATGGGTTTTGTGTAAATCGTTTCCTAAGTGGCATTGCGGGGGCTTAAGGGGCGTTATAGATAATTATTTCCCTTTTTAAACTATTAGACGTACAGTCTTAAAATTTGGTAAGCTAATTCCTTTCATGGTGTAGAGATCCGCTACAAAATAGTTTTGGGGGAAATTGATCCCCAAAGGTCACTGAGGGGGATTAAGGGGCGTAATAGATAAATATTTCCGCTTTTCAACAAATAGAACCACCTGCTTGAAAATTAGAAGGTATGTTCCGTTCATGGAATAAAGTTCCTTTTACAAAGATTTTTGCGAAAACGGACCCCCAAAGGAGTGGGGTTGCGAGGGATTAAGGCGTGTTATAGAAAAATTCCTGCTTTTGAATTCAACTCATTTACTTGAAATTTGTTGAGCACTTTTTTTTCTTTAGTTGAATAGAGTTCCGCTAAGAATGGATTTTACGGAAATCAACTCCAGGGGAAGCGGGGAAAGTTATTGGGGCGTATTGATAGACAAAATTCCCGTTTTTGAACTGTTAAGACTATAATAATAAAATTTGGTTTGCATGCTTCTTTTGCTGAATTGGAATCCGCTAAGAGTGCTCTCGACGAGGTATTGATGATAAAAACTCCGTTTTTGCTCTGTTAGATTTAGACTTGAAATTTAACACGCATGTTTATTTTATGGAGTAGAGATCCACTGAAAGTTGCTTTGGTGGAAATCCACTTGATTATTAGGTTAAGTGAGCGAAAACAATCTTTCTACTTCTATTTTAGATATAAATAGAAATTAGATATTATAATTTATGTTCTTTTTATATCAAGGGGTGAGAGTGTAACAGCTATAAATATATTTTTCAATACAATCGAATTCTTAATGCTAGATATCAATAATTAATATATATGTAAACAGTATACATATATACAACATCGTGAAATACCCAGTGAAGCGGGTGGGTAACGGCTAGTATATATATATATATATATATATATATATATATATATATATATATGCACATTTGGTTGATCCTCAAATTTAGCATGTCTGGTAGTGTTGTCATGTTGCACTAGGTGGCGTTTTAACATTTGAAATGCACAATTGGGTATTCCCGCGGACAGTCATTGAAACATATATACATTCATGCCCATGCCGTTCCTCATTAAATTCCAATGATTTACAAACTGTTGTAACTATATAATTAAATAATAATTAATATAAGTGCTGGTTTTTATGAAGGCAGCACAAGAAACTCACGGAGGCCACATGTGGCCATAAGGATACAGGTTTCTCACCTCTGGTATATGTTTTATTATTAAAAGAACAGATATTTCACTTAACAATTTGTTAAACATGTTTATTTTTACATCACTTTTTGCATTTGAATCCTGCCTACTAGTGGTATTGAAACATTAGAGTTCGAAACAGCAAATAGAATCATTTTGAAATAAGTATATCAACAAATAAAAAAAAAAATTCAAAACATTACAAAGCATCACGAATACGGAGCTCCTTCATTAGGGAAGATAGCACATATATATTTTGTAGTTAAGGATAAGCAACATTTTTAACTACCTCCACTTGAATCTTTCAGCATTTTGAAAGAGTACAATATCTAGCAATCAGGATAATTTAATGTTCAAATTTGTGATCATGAATAATGTTCAAGTTGTTAATAAGAATTTTGTCAGCCAAAATAAAAATAAATAAATAAAATTTAATTTTCATATGAATTCCTGAGAAAGACAATAAATTTCTTTTAAAAAATTAACTTTAATAATCAACTAAGTTTTACATAATTCTTGTACAAGACCTTTTACAAATATAATAATTATCTGAATGAGTTAAAATTATCTAGTTCAATAAGACTCCGAAAAGAAAAAGCTTAAAATAAAATAAAATAAGTAGTTTTTTCCTTCCTTCATTTATTTTAAACACTAATGAAGAGTTATATATATATCGATTAGAAAATAGGTCGAAAGCTATTAGAAAAAACATTGCGATTAATAGATATTTAAACAAAAGAAAAATGTTATAACTCCCAAAGGAAGAGATAGTTACCAATTTCAAGGAAAAAGAGGTTTTGAAGATATCCCTGAACTTAGCGTTTCAATCAAACATACCATTGATATCGGTACCCAGCTCGTATTGCTTCAAGGCTTTTAACTGGTTTTGGATTGTTGACGAACACAATTATGTTAGAGGCCAAAATCTAGGTATTATGAAACTTTTTGAAGAAAAAAATAATAAAGCTGAAGAGTATGCTTGAAAAAAGTATTTTGATTTATCTTCAAACATAATAACCTAAAATATTTGTGTCGGCAATCGATAGTTAGAAAATATTATTTTTTTATAGGCTTATTAAGCAATTTTAAGTCTATTTGTGTCGGCAATCGATAGTTAGAAAATATTATTTTTTATAGGCTTATTAAGCAATTTTAAATCAGAGAAGTCATTTTAGGTTTCTCTATTTTTTTTTTTATCAAAAATCTCTATTTTTAGAAATAACCTTTATTAAGTTTAAAATAGTAAGTAATAGTTGATCATTTTCTTAGAAAATTCACTTTGCAAATTTTTAAATATTTAACAAAAACTATTAACTCATATATAAAATAACAAATTGAATTTGTTGTAAAGAGTGTTTTTTTCCAGGTATAGAAGTTTAATTTGGCATTACTTTCCAAGATGGCGACCGATTTAACAGCTGTCAAGTGATTTATTCTCAGTTTGGTTTGGCAATTCATCAAAACGATCATCAAGCAAGGCGTAGATTCGTCGAATGGGCCCAAAACGAGATGGCCGTTGTTCCCGATTTTCATAAGCGAATTTTGTTTAGCGATGAAGCGCACTTCTGGTTGAATGGCTACGTCAACAAACAAAACTGCCGCATTTGGAGTGAAGCTAATCCCCAAGTGTATGTCGAAACACCGTTACATCCAGAAAAACTGACTTTTTGGTGCGCTTTATAGGCTGGTGGAATCATTGGTCCGTACTTCTTCAAAAACGATGAAAGAAAGCCACAACGTTACAGTCAATGGTGATTGATCGGTATAGAGCCATGATTACTAACTTTTTCATTCCTGAATTGAACAATCATGATGTCCAGGAGCTGTGGTTCCAACAAGACGGCGCAACATGTCACACAGCTCGTGCCACAATCGATTTATTGAAAGACACGTTTGGCGACCGCCTAATTTCACGTTTTGGACATGTGAATTGGCCTCCAAGATCTTGTGATTTAACACCGCTAGACTATTTTCTGTGGGGCTATGTAAAGGACCATTTGGAAGACAACATTCGCCGTGTTATTGCCGATATACGGCCACAAATGTTGGAAAAAGTCATCGAAAATTGGACGCCCAGATTGGACTACATCCGAGCCAGCCGTGGCAGTCCTATGCCAGAAATCATATTTAAAATGTAATGCCACAAGATTATCTTTCGAATAAAAAAAATTCATGTCAATCGAATAATACATCGTTGTTTTATTGCAATTTAAAGTTCTATACCTCTAAAAAAACACCCTTTACATCATTCCTTTTAAATAAACATAATTTCGATATTTATATGTAAAAGAAGTCTAGTTTTTTTATGTTCATTTCTTTTTGTATTTTTAAAGCTATCATTTTTTTTATACCCGGCGTTTAACGCGCACCCCTAATCTTCGATCTTTTTTTTTTTTTTTTGTTAGAAGTGCACGTTATACGCCGGATTTTATGGTAGTATACAGATATAACAAGGTACGAAAAACGATCACTCTACTAAATTTATACATTTTGTTTAATCATCAAGCAAACTATTTGTTTAATTAATGAAAGACGTTTTCATTAACTAATTTTACTCAAGAAAAAAATTTAGTAAGATTTAAATATATTTTTTCTAAATTTCAGTAATTTGTGTGTGTGTGTGTAGGAAATTTCACAAAGTAGATATTTGGAGGGAGTAACAAGAAGAAATTTCTATTAAACAAGAGTATATGAGGAAAAATATTCTTCTCACTCAGTACATAGACGATTGTAATTTTCTAAATGTTAAATTTAAATTTGTTTCCACTCTTACTTTCCTTTTTTATGATTTCATCCTTTCTCAATGGAATTTTGATAATGCAATGAAAAATGACTAAGCCATTAGTCATACATTAATCGCACAGAAGATCTGAAAAACGATGAGTTTTCATTCTAATCGAAATCAGTGTACCGTAACATTTGAGAATGCAATGCATACATAACTACGAGTATCTTAAAATAACTATGCTAGTCCACAGCAATTTTTTCAAAATATCATGAATCATACTAATATATACGTTATGTCAAAGTACTCAACAGTAAAAGGAAAACCACACTATTTTCATTCGGAATTTCGTTTTTAACATTTGTTATTAAATTGTATCCGAACAATTTAACTCGACTAATGCGTATGCAATGGGTGATCGGTTAACGAACATAATCCGTTCCAAGAAAATGTTCGCTATCCGAATTGTTCGTTAATCGATCATCGATTCACCATAAACTTCTATGTGAAATCGATTAATTCGTTCTGGAGAGCCTAAAAATTAAATTTTAAGAAATGTATAATTTCTTAGCAAGTTTTTTCAAAAATAATACATACATATAGTCTTGCATATTAATCAGTCCTCTTCATTTTTCGCTTATGGGGCGTTGAAGAACATGTCCAATGTCGATTGCTTTTCTCTCTTTTTCCGGATTTTCCGAAAGTAATTAATAGCATTGTCGTTGTAAAGATCCCCAACCCTACTGACATCAGTTTGGTTTGGGTGCCATTCTAAGACCATTTTTCTGACATCCTCCCACTTTTTCAAAAGATCTTTAACGGCAGATGTCGGCATTGGCCCTCTTTCGTCTTCCTCTTGTTCAGAAGGAGACACATTTCGCTGTTTCTTGGTGTTCTTCCTTCAAAATTTCTTGGAATTCTTCTATCTTCAGTTCATCTTCATGTCCCATTATGAGCTCTTATATGTCATCCTCGTTCACCTCCAATTCCATATCTCTAGCAGTTGTCAAAATTTCATTCATAATTTCAGGGGTGTCTCCCTGATCACCTCCGAATATGTATTCGTTGTCCAAACGCAAAAAATCATTTTTGAAAGTGTTCGTTATCCGAACACAAAAATATTTCGTGAAAGTGTTCGTTAACCGATTTGTTCATTAACCGATCTGTTCGTCAACCGATCACCCACTGTATAAGATAAAATTATACGTATTTAAACAAAATAAATTAAGTCTTTTAATGTTAGTCCCGATTTTTTCAATAGTAATACATCTTTTCATGTCAAAGGAATTAGTGTTGGTTAATTGATTGTAATTAAGAGACTTTTAAATGTGCAACCTATGACAGATTATCATAAAAAATGTCAAAAGACGAGGGCAACATCTGAACCGATACTTCTCCTTTTTCAGTTTCCGCATCAAAACTCGAAAAGATGTTGGAGAGTAGGAGGAAACATAGTTGAGTTTGATGTGCAGCAGCTCGCCTTTTTTTCCCATGACGAATCTTAGGAGAAATCAAGATTTAAATTAATGGCTCACCATAAAGTTCGTGAGTAGCACCACAAGTTTACTACCGCATCATTATCACTAGCGTACATTTATAAATGTAGAGCGTATAAATATTAGTCTTGCTATCAAAATTCCGTAGCGTGTTTTCGCCCCCCTAAAATAATATTGTAGAGTGACATCTGTGTGATAAGACATCTGTGATGTGCACGCACAAGAATTAGGGTCAACAGTAAAAATCCCACTAGCACACAGACAAGAGAATAAACAATTTCGCGCTCCAAAATATCATGACCTGAAGAAGCAAAACAACAGTTCATCGCTCCTCTCGGATATAAAGCGCATTGACAGGAATCACCAAGTACACTTGGCTGTGTATCAATGAGACTGGCGACAGTCAAAGACGTTGTTGGCAGACTCTTTAAAATGCTGATCCCTTGAAGAAACTGCCAAAAATTAATGAGCCAGAGATAAAACAAACTTTAAAATTAGAATCTAGAACAGGCACGTGACAAGCCCGAAGCGCGCGGATGCTGGGTTTAATTCCACATTAATAGGTCAAGTTTGCTGGTGTCTAACATTGCTACAGGCGAATAGACCATCAACACTCCAGCTGATTGAAGTTCAGGGATGCTCTCGCTAAAAACTGGTTCAAGCAGAATTTTTTTTCTCTCCTTCTTTCAGTCTTCTCCCTTTCTATTCTTTGTTCGCTGAGCTCAGGCTTTTTCATAAGGTCAAGGTTTAAAAACATTGGGCAGAAGAAAAAACCAACACAGTCTAGAACTGCAACATGTAGGATGGGGAAAAATTTGGTTCTTTCTCTTAAGAACCTGAAAAGGGCTGATGGGAAATGTCTGTTCAAGCACATGTTAAAATTATAGTCAGTTAAGTATCTCGAAAATTTATTCTAAATTAGTTTTTACTATTTAAAGATGAGGAGCACGTATTTCAGTGCCCCATAAACACGCCTACGAAAGCGGATGTGCAATTTTTTAAACATGGTGTATAAAAATATATACTTGTACTTCTAAAAAGAAATATTCGTTAATTCACCCTAATTTCTTAACATTTACAATGAATAATATATAGCACCAAAAAGTTACAATACTATATATTCTGCAACAGTTTGAAACATATATTTTTCTCATACTTAAAGTGTTCTATTGAATAACATTTATTGCTTATTCAATTTGAATGAAGTTCACTCGAAGGGCATAGTAAAGTTTTAATTGCTACTAAAACTGATCGAAATAGAAATTTAATTATTGTTTTTCTTAAGGTATCCGACTACGTTCGGGATCGTGATTTTGCAAAAGCGTATAAATGGATAATATTTATGATATTTAGTGTCACTTAGATTAGAAAATGTATATAAAATTGTTTTAAGAATAGTATTACGATAAAAACTTATTTAAATACAATATTTGGACAAAAAATTAACATAGAATGACCCATTTTCAAAATATCCTTTTGTGAAAAATGCTTCTATTATAGTAATATTTCGCCTGTATATAGCTCAGACCTCTGTACAGAGTCTCAACTAGAATTTTTGAAATATATAACTTAGAAGAGGGTTTATCCATGTTTTACGACAACAGAGGGGAGAAATTTTAAGAAATAAATGCCAATAATTAAATTCAAATGGAGGTAATTCTGAAAATGATGTGAATTTTTCAAAAATCCTAGTTCAGACTCTCTGGAGAAGTCTTTACTTTATATAAGCGAAATATTATTATTTTAGGAGCATTTTTTAATAAAAGGAGAACATTTTGAAAAAAGATTATTCAAAGTTAATTTTTTGTTGAAATATTGTATTTAAATTATTTGTTTTTGTCAAAATGTCCTAAAAACAATTTTATACATGTATTCTAATCTAAGTGACACTAAATATCATGAAAATTATCCATTTATGCGCTTTTTTAAAATCACGGTTCCGAACGTAGTCGGATACCTTAAGACTTCTCTGCAGCCCCACCATCCACAGTTATCAATCTCTTCGATATCTTCTCGGCCTTCCAGAGGCCTTTATTGTAAAACTCAGCTGAGTGAAAATCATTATTTCATTTCTCGAATGATGTCATTTATAAGTCAAATCTCCAACTACATAATGCTATTTAGTGTTCTAGGAATATGGAAAAAGTCACTTGAGGCGAGATAGAAAAAAGAGCGGACGAGGTAGCATTTCTAACCAAAGGACTTTGATTCCTCAACCGCACCTGGAGATGAGTGAACAGGTGCATTACGGGAAGAAGACGGTAGCTTTTTATACATACCGCATCGTTTCATGATTAGAGCATATCACAATTTGTCCAGAAGTCGTAATTTGTCTTACTCCAAACGATTTAACATCTCCCTTGACAGGTAATCAGAAATCCTGGAACCCAGCATGCTGACACGTTTGACATGTGCAGTTAGTTCTTCGTGAATAATTTTCAAACACACTGTCGTAACTAACATCAGTCTCATTGATGATCATATGGATGAGTGATTTTTCTGTTTATTAGCATGAAGTCCCCCATATTCTTCACTGTATCCACGACTATAATAGTCTTCCACTTCTTGGATCGTATGTGGCTAGTTTGAAGATTCCCTTTCCACCCCACAACAGCATCATACGATAGATTGGTTTTTATTTTCATTTTTTTATAGTAGATTTGTCGGCCATTTCAACCTTTCAAATGAAAAATTTTAAAACTTTAAAAATTAATTAATTTAAAACTTTAAAAATTAATTTTCTCTCTCTCTCTTTTTTCTATACTGCCTGTTAGTTCACTCTCCGACTTCCTGAAACATCACACATCAACATTACAAGCTGCAATTTACAATATTATGAACATAAAGATCAATTAATAAAACAAACGGTTATTTAGTAATATAATTAAAACTTTACTATATCCCTACGTATACTGGTTTAATTTTTCTGTTAAAAAAAAATTAAGTTTTCGATTATTGAAACATGGTTTATGCTGCGACCCATATAACCACTAGCAATAAGTCGATATCTACTGAACAGTGGCGTAAAGTACACCTTCGCATCACGGGAAGGGGGAATAGGATTCTAGAGGCTCAAAGGTTATGGTTTTGCAATTATTTTTAAAGTACGACTTGAGACCCAAAAACTGACTTTGTAGGGGAATCTTAATATTCTCCTTTACGTCATTACTACTGGACCAATAAAAATTAGCTGAACTTACATATCTTCATGTGCAGAAGGAAGTAATTTTGAAAGGTATATTATGTACAGGAATATTATAATGTGGGAAAACAATTTAAATGACAAAATAATTTTGGAAGAACAATAAGTAGGCGTAGTTGATACTACAACTTGCAATAAACATGAAATTTCTTACATGCCATATTTGGATGCAGAGCAAAAATACAAAATGATTATTTTAGTATTTGTAATTCTCGAATCACAGATTCAAAATATGATGGCTAATTTAAATAAACCTAAATATGTACATTAGGAAATAAATTAATATGACAGATTACTATTAAACCTCTAATTAAAACAATAATAACGAATATTATTTAAGTAATGCATTGATATTATAATAAGAGCAGTTCAGTTAAAACACAACAGTTTTCTGATACGAAAAAATTAGCACAAGATTATCGAAAATATCGAATAGAAATTAATAAATTTTGCACAGTTAGAGAGAGAAAGTTTGACAAACAATACTTTTAAATTACTCCTATAATATATACATATACACACAACCAAGTTTGTCAAAAGTTAAGTGCATTCATGTGTATAATTTATTAGTTTATACACTACTTTATACAAAAAAAAGATTCTTACTTTAAACCTGATGCAGCAGAAATACCAGATTCTAGGACTACAAAGACTAATGAAAGGAAATAAATTTAGTTGCTACACATTTAAATAACTTTTTGAGAAATCAATAACACGTCAATTCTATTACAAGTAAAACTTATCTGATTTTGTGGGCTTGTTTAAAGAGCGAGAGCTATTAGGCAATCTATGAGGCTGCAGCATAATCTTATCAGCACAATTCATCCGATAACTTCTCCAGTTTGACTGATTACTAGATTTTGCAATAGACTGTGATAACCCAGAACTACATTCATAATTTGAAAGTATACAGAAAATAAGTAATATCCAAAGCGGTATTTGTTCATACAAATTTTGATTAATAATTCGGAAAGAAAATAGGGTTACCTTTCTTATACATCATTAAAATATTCTATCGCAGTTTCTAAAGAGAAAAGTAAGATGAGAAAACAAAGAAAATTAGATTTCATTGTTCATTGTTTTAAGATAAAATTTTGGCTATAAATTCACAGAAACATATTCTAATTAATTATTTTTTTGTGAAAGAAACATTTCTTGCAATTTTTATTTGCTAAATGAATGCAAATGTTTTGCAGTTCCTACAAATGTTTTGGTGTATCTTAATCACTAGTTACGTATTATATCGTTATTGCCTATTGTAATTTGGTTTTTTAAACACCATACGCTTAGACATAAAACTGCAGTTTGAAAAAGACGTTCATTTCAAATAAAATGTTTACCCATAGATTTATTACAGAGAGAGAGAGAATTAGAAAAAAAACAATCTTAAAAATCCAAAATTGAAACTTTTTTTTTTTTTGAAAAAATAATCAAATAAGGAGTTTAACAAAGTATCAATGCCAGTGCAAGTTGTATTTTGGATCTTTACCGCTAGTTTAAATAAAAGTTCAATTAGTTAAATAAGCTGACCAATATAATAAATGAAAATATATTTAATATATTTTAAGAAGTGAAAAATATAATTTAAAAAAAAACTCAGCCTATATAAAATTTATATATGCGACAGTATATAGCTGCTTAATATTAAAGAACCAAAAATATTAAAGCATGTACTAAAATAAAATCGAATCACAATATTGAATTGCATCGAAAAGAGCAGGATAAAAATAATGTATTACTGTTACGATAACGAGAAGTATGATAAAAATGATTGTATATGATAAAAAGAACTAAATATATGATAAAAATTATCTTGTGATATATGATTTGTTTGCATCCATTTACATAATTTATATTATAGAAAATAAGCAGCATAAAAGAAAAAAATATCAGTAATTTTGAAATGTAGCAATGTGATGTGTGTATGAGTTGGTTGAATTTTCTGAAACTCGGCAAAAATATCAGAAGCAGGTAAAAAAATTACCCAGGAGCATTGTCAACAAAGAATAAAATTAAAACATTAAAGTGTTGAATTTGATGATTTTTCGATAGTATTATTGCCGCACCAGAGCAATTGTATGGACCACTGGTGAATCATCTTTTAATTTCAAATTACGGTCAGATAAATAATAAGAACACAATTGAGCTCGAACATCACTTTCCCAACTTCCGCATCACGCAATGATAAAATAATAATGTCTAGTTCAATTTAATGCGAGTCAGTCCAAGAAGATCAGATTAAATAAAAAAGTAAAAACATGGGAGCGCAAATTGGAAAACTTAGCACCGCTTTTAATATCATTAAAATTTAATTTTTTAGCATTGCATTTTAAAAATATAAATTTATGTAGCTCAAAAATTTTATATAAAATTAGTTTTGATAATTTTTATGAACAGATTTTTGTGTGCATGCCTCATAAAAGCGCAGGAATTCTCTTGCGTAAACACTCACTGTCATTAGAGCGTTCGAAGGTCTTAGATGGAAATGTTTCACAATATTTTGTTAATGATTTTCAAATACTTTTAATGAGTGTGAGTTACCGTTAACTTATCTTTCACAATCAAAATATTAAAAAGAATTGAAATAAATTTTTTGGAATATAAAAATAAGAATATTTTTAAAATCCAAATTTTTTTTCACGCTGGTTTAAGATACATCTGTTAATTACTAAAGTAAAAAAAAAATTAAGCTTAAGGGTACCAGGACATGCTCGAAAGAGTAAAATGCCAAAAATAAGACTCTTTGAATATATATGGGATATTATATCTTTTAAAATTTCCAATACAGCTTAGACTTTTTGTGATCTTATAATAAAGATATTTTAATCATTCTGTAGAAATACAAAAATAAGTTTTTAGTTAAAAATATTTTATTTTCTGTTTAATTTAAGTTGGACGTAATTTTGGAGATCTCATAATATAAGCTTCTGTTTAGGTACTATTTTCTAAAAAAGTATCTCTTAAATGTGTAAAATATATTTTACACATATATAAAACAATACACAAAATATAGTGAACCTATTTTATTTAGTCAAACATTAAGATACTTTCTTTAAAAAAATTTATACAATTTATACAATTTTTATTTTTTTCCCCAATTTCATTCATAAAACTATTTTTTTAAAAAACTATGTACTACTTCGTCGAAAAAGAAATAGTTTCACTATATTCATAGGTATCCTGTATAGAAGTATAAAAAAATTTGGAACCATATAGTGTAATAGTTTTTTAAAAAGTGTGCCTAAAAGCAAAAAAAATTATGCTTTGGAGAAAAAAAATGAAAAAACTAAACATTCTCATAAACGTTTGTTTACATTTTTGTCAATAACTTTTTTTCATATTTTACAAGTTATTTTATCAACGAACATATAAGTGAACATATAAGCATGCGCTATTTTTTAATATTGAAATTGAAAAATCTATTTCTTGAATGTGTATGATGTCCTGGTTCTGTTAAGAAAAGTACAAGCACGGTGATGCGATAAAATAAACAATGTAAATTTGTATTGAAAATAAAATAAAATGCAAAAAAATAAATACTTTCTATAGCAACAACGTGACACAAATGGTCAGAAAAACTAAAATTATCTTTAAGTAATCCCCGACTAAAACGAAAGTTACGGAGTAAGCATCGATAATAATGGACATGACGTAGGAAGTCTTCGATATCACCTGTGAATAGTAAGTGTCTCAAAATATCTTCAATATTAAGTCTTCTTCCTCGAACTGATAAATGGTAAGAGAATATAATCGCTAATCTTTCATAACAATTACATTTCTCTTTCTCGCTATGTATATAAATTAAAATTCTTCACAACTAACACGGAATGATATTAATCTCGCTTCCCATCTCTTCACTTCAACGAAATAATTTTTTTTAGAAAACAGTAGTATATAATGATGTCTGTTATGAATTAAAAATTAATAGAGGTCGCTTTGAATGATAGCTGTATGTTGTTACAGTTAATTCGAAAACAAAAAATAAATTTCGAAAAAAAATGGTTGAAATGTTGCTTCATTTTTCGGGTACATGTTCAAGCAGTCTCTTCCCACAATTTTTGGTAATAATTAATTTTTTTAATCGTACAGGATTATTAACAAGCGATTGTAATTCCAACTCAGAAACGAAAGCAATTAAAAATTATTTACAAATTATTTTAATTTTTAGCTTGACTCACACAAATTTCAATGAGAGTTCACTAAATGGAGCTTATGAATGCAAAAGTTTCATTAATAGATAAATGTATGTTGAACTTTTTTACGGCGTTATTCAATAAAAAACATTTACATCTAAATTTTTGAACTGTTTATTTTATATTTTTTTTAAATTTAAGTTATATATTTCCTTAGTCCCGTCTTAGATGCACTGGAATTATTATAGACTAATGAAAGATTATATGAAAGAAGTGTTTCCGTGTTTCCACGGGAAAAAAAATCTGATTGAAAACTAATCCTCAGCATGACTTTTCTGGATGAACGCAATATAAATCCTCCCCATAATAATGGTCAGGCAAATGCAGGCCAGACATTGCTGAATGACGAATCGAAGTTTATATAAACAAACGAAAAAACAACTGATAAGCAATGGACGGAGTTGTGACTGATAAGGATCTTCGTTATTTAATACGACGTGCATTGTAACGGGAAATTAGCACTTTATTGAATAATAAATTTAAAAAGAATATATTGATTCTCAAAAATGAGTACATAAAAGTAAAAACTATTCCGTCGAATACTAGAAAATAACTATAGAGAGCTTGGATGTGTACATCCTATGGCTTTCTGAAATGAGAAATAACTTCGAACAATGAACCAGAGTACAACTTCATTTAATAGGTAGACAAGTGAAATAAATATATTAAGAAGCTAAAATGGATCATCCATTTTTCTTGAGTTAGAATAGATTGCTGATAATTAGAAGAAGTAAACTGGTTATTCGCAAGATTGACATTTAATACTTATTGCCAGAAGAATTCAAAGCATCACAACTCGACATAAATGGCTTCCCTCGGCGACGTGGATATATTTGATGCTTCAGATGACATGGCAATTAAGCAACTCCATACTTCAAAATAATATTCTATCCCCCACTTACACAATGCTTGCTGGTGGCATCAATGGCGTAACATACACCCCCACATTGTGTGTGGGGGGCAGGGCTCTAAGGGCCCCAAAGCCATATTTAACCAATTTATAAAATATTAAAAGCCGCTCCCATCATGTGCGTCTCTCTCTGCTGAAGTCCTAAATGTCCATGGTTACGGGTGCACGCACAGTTAAAAAAATTTTCCGCGCGCGCGGGTTCGATGCTTTCTTCATGGTGTTGCATCTATGGTAGCTAATGCTGTATTTATTTTTTTGCTTCTCATCCGTTTCCCTCCGTATCAAGAATCAATACATCAACTTTCGGATCACATCTTGTGTGGCCACGGTAATCTAGTAGTTAATGTCATGAACTCGTAGCCGAGTCCTGGTGCCTCTGAAGACCCGCCATGTAGAGGAAACGATGCATATTGAATGTCAAAGGCTCAATGTTGTTCCGTTGGTACGGCGTGGGAATTAGGAGAGGTTGGTGCCAACTAACGTGTCGTCCTCATCACTTTATCAAGGTTCAAAACTATGAGGTTCTTCGCCAACAGCCCTCGTACTGCATTTAGTACGATGTTAATAAAACTCTCACTTCACCGTTTATGAATATTTAAGATTCAGCACGTTTTTCATTAGCAGCATGATTAAAAATTTTATATATTTTAATACTTTTACGTGAGACAACTTTTTCTCTTACTTCTATAATTTCCTTTCTTGTACCACAATTTTCATTATTGCCACATGTTTAAAAACTGAGGATATTTAAAAAAAATATTGCACTGAATATTAAATGCCAAATACTGAAATCATCACGAATATAATAATTTTATTTAAGAATATTGTGTTTACTATAAAAATCCGTGTCATATTACATACAGCCATTGTAATTTATAATAAAAAAAAAACGACTTTTTGTAAGTGTAAACTAAGTTCAATGTAAAGTAAAATGCTTCCAATTCCGAGAGCCTGCTTTGTGCTGTGTTATTCTAAGAATGACTTACTCACGGCAAAGCTATTTTCATTCATTCTGGAAGAACTGAAGGAGGGAAAAAGGAAGAGATGAATTGGCGGGTTTTTTTTTACGAGCATCCCCACATCGCGAAAATATTCGAACAAGAAAAGCCAAGCGTCAAAGAAAATTCAAACTGAACAATACCGAAGAAAGATGTATAGTAAGTGGAAAAGACGGAAAACTTCAAACAAAATTACTCTTTCTCTTTTATTCCCACAAAAAAGTCAATGACTGCTCGTTTAAACATTGAAACCTACGCTTCTACTTTTATTCCGAAAAGCAAGAACGCACAAAAAACAAAAACAGGGGGTTATTATAAAGAAATAAGAAATTTATTCGCGATTGTGAATATTTCAGATCAAGCAATAAAAAAAATGAAAATGTATTGGAATATCACATTAAAATGCACGCACAGTAATTTGTTTTATGAAAGCACTACAATGCGAAGAGTTTAAAATCGAAAATTATGGGGCATATTTCGTACATGCTCGTTATAAAATCCACAATCAAAGTTTCTAACACAAAGATACACATCAAAAAGGAAAGGAGGGAGTTTTTTAATCCCTCAAAAATGTATTTCATAAAAAAAATCAGAGTCTGAGTTAATATATTCCATTTTAGATGTAATTGTACATGTGTGGCACTAGTGTAGCTAATCCTGAGTGGGCCCTGTATCTAAATTCCTCTGGGCCCCTTTTTTGGGGGCCTCAACATTTTACACTATTTCGTTAATACATGTTGGGGCCCCATATCATTAATAAGGCATTAGCTGCGCCCCTGATGTGTGGTCCATATCTCCTAAATTCTATAAGAAACTCATTTTGAAGCTATGGTACCAAATCTCATACTTCGCTCTACTACAATTTATATACTTTAAGCTGAAAAGAGTTTAAATCAGTATTTATAAGCCAAATTTTTCTCAAAGAACTTGAGAGGCTGTTTAATGTGACACAAATAATGAAGTGAAAGCAGTGGCGTAACGAACACCCCCGCATCGCGGAGGTGAGGCAGGATTCTAGGGGGCACAAAACCTGATTTTCCAGGGAAACCTTAATATTCTCCCTTACGCCACTGAGTGAAACTTATCAAAGAATTTCTTAACACATTGTGGAAAAAATATCTGCTAAAAAAGAGGGCAACAAATATATGAGATATGTTAAAATAAACAATGATGAATGAAGTACTGAAATGACTATGCAAACAAAAACATAAATGAAACATATTTTCAGAACTGAAGAAGAAATTCGCATTTATTTAGGACTTGACCATATTTATTTAGTATTGTATTCCTTTTGTATGATGTTTAAAACAGGCTTATATAATTAAATTAGCTATGCGTAGGTCCCTTCTGAATAATTTCTTAAAAATGCAAGCGAAAAAATATAGCCCACTTCCTAAATTTCCTGAAATGAATACAAATATTTAAAACAAATAAGAATTTGAAAAAATACTTGTTTGAAATAAAGAAAATATTTTATGATTACAGAAGAAAGGTCATATATATATATAGTTACATTTTAACAACAAGATTTTTCCAGCAACATAAACGTAAAAAAATGTTAACATTGCACCATCGGAGGGAAATCCGGCAAGTGTAGACTAAATAAATCCCCCTCAACACCCTTAAGTTTTATTTAAATCCTAGACTGAAACCACAAACCATGGAAGTACGCCAAAATGAAACATTCTTTTTCGGTTCACAACTTTGTTTAGATTGGTCCATTCTCACAACATCGGAATTTAAGTAAATATATAAGGCCACAATAAAACAGAGAGCGGCTCTTTTCATAGTCATAGATTATAGCTGTACAGTAAAACGTCGTTTATTCGAACATTTATTATCCGGAGCGTCAAATATCCGAACCTATTGCTGCTCAAGAGAATCAGAGATATTGCAGCGTTAAAACGAAGGTGTACATTGGTACAGCGTGGTAAATAAGTGATTATTTCCATGGAAGTGATAATTTCCCACAATAAAGGTAAAATTGTGACATTCTGCACCTATTTTGCTTTTTCTTCAAGCACGTTTCCAGCACGTGATGTGATTTTCAATATTCGTATAGTGTCCGGTTTCATATACTGTATGGATCGCAATCGGTTTTCGGTTATCCGAACAGTGTCCGGTCCCAATTGATTCGGGACCGCGGTAGCCGAGTGGTATAGGTATCGGATCGTGGCTTGCCTGGTCACGAGTTCGATCCCAGTACCACTAAAGACCCGCCGTGTAGGGCAGCGATGCACGTTAAATCTGTCGAGATCTGAAACGTCCTCCCGTTGGTGTGGTGTGATAGTTAGGAGAGGGGGTGCCAGCTCAGGTGTCGTCCACGTCACTTGACCATGTTTCAAAATTACGTGGTCCGTCGCCAAAAGCCCTCGTGTAGCTGAACAGTGCGACGTTAATATTAAATCAATCAATCAAACCCAATTGATTCGGATAAACGACGTTCTACTGTACTATAATCATAGAATAAAATAGTGTTTGTTACACCCATCATTTCAATCAATAATTTAAAGATCCCGTGGTCTTTTATATTATCTGTCCCATAATGCAATAAAATATTTTGGGCTTTTCTCATTATACATTTTCTCTTATACTTGATTATAGAACAATTTTCATAAGCAAAACATACGACAAGCTGGCATTACATGAAAACGAGACATAAGGTAACAGGAATGAAAATCGAAATATTGTAATCAACGTAAATATCATTTAGAATCTTTGAAAAGTATATGAATATATCTATTTAAGATTCTTATTACTGCCTGCAAATTCAATAATAATTGGAAATATTTTCAAAATATAATTTCGAATGAAAAATGAATTTTGAAGGAAATGTACAAAAAATGAAAAAAAAAAAAACGTTAAATGTAAATATTAGCAGAGATTTTACAGAACAACTAAACACAAACACAAGTAAATTATGAAAACATCAGAATTTTTGCATCCATTCACAATGTAAATCCATCTTTTTTAAAAAAAGAAATCATAACTAAGACGTTGTAATACATACATGCATTAATGAAAAACTTTTTTAGTTCTTATTTACTACTGTACTTAAATTTTGCAATTAAAAATTAAAAAAAAAACTTAAATACTCACAAAGTAAAGCAGAAGAATGTGAGTCTCGATCCAACGCTCAGGTAAACAGTAGTGGGATGTTGAACTACAGATTCTGAACGGAAAACAATACCGAATTTTTTTCGGAGCAGACGAAATATGTCACTCACACGAAGTTCGGAGTTTCTCTAGAAAGAGCAGCGACAACGTGCTAATAGAACTACCCAAAACATGGTAACATCTGCAGAGGGAAACACAGCGGCAAGATTTCGTCTGGAGGATGTGTTTGGCTTTTAGGGTTACTTTTCTATTTGTCGCCAAATGTAAAGAAATGTCTTAGAGTCTTTCGCCTATCGCTCATTTCGTGCTCAAATGTATTTCCAATGATAAAATTTATTTGCTTATGAATTAATATTTTCAAAATATAACTATTGAAAAACCATGAGTCACTTTCTCCTCGAATTTTAAATTACGATTCATTTATTTCATATTCCTGATTCTTAAGAACGAAGTGAAGAGAAGATTTAATTCGACGCTATTTCTTTTTGATTGAGTAATGTGAAGCAAATCATATGTTATTCTTTTTAATGCTGCTGAATTAAAGATAATCACAAACAATTTTTTTGTTTATGTTATAACTGCGTAAAAATTAACCAACATGTAACCTTTAATATATAATTTCTTAAAAAATACCAAGAAAAATTGAGCATTTGACTTTTTTTTTAAACACTGTAAGAATATTTTCTTGAATAAATACTTTAAAAATTATCTCTAAAGAAATTATTTAAGTCAAAACACCGGGTGCTTTTTAGAAATTTAAACTCAAGAAATATAACCCAAATCATATTAAAAAAAAATCTCGCTAAATATTAGAAATCCCCCCTCCCCCAAATTTAAATATTTAAAACAAATAATGTTTAACACGATTTTTATACCCTTTCAAGTAAATATGTTTCACAATTTGAGAACTTTTTATTTATATATTAACTTATTAATCGCGAACAATTTCTTAAGATCGTTTTTCATATTCAAAACATTTTATTAAAACGAAACTTTGTGTGCATTTAAACATTTTCAGAAAATCAAACGTCTAAATGTTTTTAATGAAATAATTAATATGCTATATAAGAGTTGAGATGTATACAGAAATGTGTTCGGTAATTAAAGTTTGTATATGTTACCTTTTGATCATCAGAAATAATTTCACAAAGATGTTTGAAACAAACAAATAAAAAACAGGAAAACATCACCGAAATAGGAAACCATGGATTTGCATTAATTTACAAACACTTCCTAAAAGCAGTATTTGTGATAAGCTAAGGAAATTTCCTTAGAGAAAAAATACAACTTATCAAAATTTATATTTGTTTCATTATTAGAAGGTATTTAAAGAATGTTTCACAAAGCTTAATCACTTGAGAAAGGAAAATGAAGCTCGCTACGATGTGTAAATAAGAAGATCAGCAAAAGTTAAAGGCTATTAAAAAGAATATGAAAGTATATATTAATAGGTTATTATTAAAGTGTGAAATACAACAAGTTTTCTAAGTAGCTTTAGAAAATGATACAGCACTTATCACATAAGTTGTTATTCTAGAATATTCCGTCAATACATTTCTAAAATTACGATAAAGGATCTCAGTTTTCAGTTTCCGAGGGGAAAAAAGCTTCAATAATTTACGAAAAAAATCTCTCAATTTTCTTTCATTCTTCTTAACATCTACCTTAAAATTCGGCGTATAACGCGCACCTATACTTTCGAACAGCACTTTTTAATTTTTAGGTATATCCGCCGTATAACGCGCACCCTCTTTTTTTATGATGAAACCTGAACAGTTTATGCATTACTTTAATGTTTTGGAGTCATTTATTCGAAATATTATGCCAGACACAAGTTTACTTCTAGGAATACAATCCTTTAAGATCTTAAGGTATGTCATTTCTTTTAAATAAACGGTATTTCGATATATGTAGAAGCTTTAATTTTTTAATGCTCATCTCTTTTTAATTTTCAAGGCTATCAGTTTTATATACGGTGTATAAAGCGCACTTTTAAATATATAGATCTTTTTTTTGTGTGTGTTAGAAGCGCGCGTTGTAGGCCTGATTTTACGGTATATAGAATAAAAGTTGGATTGAGAGAGAGAGAGAGTGTGTCATGCAATTTTTTAGTATAGGATTGTGAAATAAAATTGAGTAAACGTCGCTTTGAATGTCCACTCTTTTGAGAGTACATCTTACAATTTGCTAGCTGGATTCATCTTGCAGACCGGCAAGCTGTATCGTAAAGGGAAAGATCTTTGGTTGTTTTTCTTCAGAGCTATATTCAAGAAAGTTGCGAATCACTGATTTTATGGTATCAGTTATATATTTGAATGCAGGTTGTTTGTGAGGAGATCGTGTTAAGCCTCGTATAAGAAGATGAAACTGCTACCAGCACGTATCGGAACTCAATAGAGGCAGGATCACTGCCCGTCGAGTGCGCGATATATTGTTCTAAGATATTGCGAAGTGTAATGGTTGATATCCAACGACTGTCATACGAATAGGATAATCGATGAACTCAGGAGGGTCATATTAATAACCATACAAGATTTTAACGCTTTCTCTCCACTAACATTTGAGGACAAACATTTTGTCAGGTAGTCCTTTAGTATGGTACTGCCACATAACGTAGCTTGTGTCTGGAATTGAGCTTGTTTGCAGCCAGACAAGTATCCGCACTGATAGCGCGACAACGCTTGGAGCATCCCGATTTGTCGACACAGTGACCAATATCGCAGCTTCCCCTGATATTGCAGCACAGAGACACGCAGTGACAGTGTTCACCCAACGATAAAGCTGGATACAGGAATGGCACCACATCGTGTTTTCAGACGAGTCTCGATTCTTCTTGATGTTAGACGAAATTGTGTCTGGAGGCACCTAGGAGAACGCACGTGAAACGTTTACATTCGATATCAGCATACAGGCCCTGCAGTTGGTGTGATGATATTGGCAGCCACTGGATAGTTCACAACACGAACACCACTAATGCGTGTCATCGATAAACGGAAAAGGCCGCATTACAATTTTCAGATCTTAAGGCCTGAGGCTATGCACGTTGCCCGTCGCGTCCTGACTTACCCCGACGCAGGGGAAATTTGACTGTTGTTCTGGACATCACACACACGTTCCCCCATATCTCTAATTCAACGAAAATATATGGTTAGGGGGGAGGCTACTTAGAAACACGGTCACCAGTCTAATTGAGGAAGTGAGGCACACACACACACACACAAATTTGAAGTAGCATGGAATGACTCTCTTGCATTTGTCATCCAACCCCAGTATGACAACCGACTAGCGGTTGTTGGTGTTTGGGGGTTCGAGTAAAGATCAGTCATAACAAGTTTTATCTTCAAATTTATTATCCGTTTGACTTAAACCACTCAACAAATGTAGGAAATGCACTTAGTAACTAATTAGAAGAAAAATCATATGTGGCTTAAGCACTGGCGTAGCTAGCTCTGAGGGGGTCCTGTATCAAATTCCTTCTGGGGTCGTTTTTAGATATGAGAGCCATTTTAGTAGGACTGTAGTTACACATGGTGGAGCCTCTGTATCTTGGGGCCTCGTATCATTGATACGGTGGTAGCTACGCCCTTGGGCTTAAGGCTACTTAACACCACTTACTATTGGAGCACTCTGGATTTTTACTCTAGAATTCACCGCAATTATCTCTCTTAATTGTACGACCTCTGGTCGTAATTCTTAAGCTCAATTTTATAACTTATTCTCCAATTATCAATAATCGACCATCCAGTGACTATTCATCGTATAATTTCGCGTACCTAAATGCCAACGCTTAAATAGAACTACTCATTTGAATAATTCAAGTCTTCTTCTTCCGAAGAAAGTTTTCAACACAGAACATAGTTAAAAAGAATAAATTTTCAAAGGGTTAGTAAAAGGTTCTGTATACTTTAAAAATGTTTGTTTATTGAGGACGGTAGGTACGTCCGCTCCGTGGATGTATTACAAGCATACTGACGAAATGTAAACAAAGAGGACTACTAGCGCCCTCTGCACATGCGGATCGTAACAGAGTCCCCGCCATTGAAATGAAATTTCTATACAAATACATAATGCAATTCACGATACTTACATACAAAATACACAATATTTACAAAGCAAAAAGGCATGCATATTATTAAATGCAAATACACAATATTTACAGTACTTAAATGAAAAATACACAATACATTTTATGATACTTAAATACGATTGAAGTTAATTTATACACATAGAATAATTACTAATAACAAAATTCATACAGGTAATATACAAAGATTTCTGATTGTCCTTTTTAATATATTTCCGTTTGGCATACGCAGGTTCACCACTCGGACCTTACCATCGGTGCCAGGAAAAATTTCAGTTATTCTTCCGGTACTCCATTTCGTACTAGGAAGATTTTCATCTTTGATTAAAACTAAGGTTCCTACAGAAACATTATTTTTGTTAAATTTCCACTTGTGATGTTCTTGTAAATTATTCAAATAATCGCGTTTCCAAAGCTTATATATATATGTTGGGTAATTTTTTTTACTTTTTCCCATCTCGACAACTGATTCTCGTTTATATTAGTTATTTGCGCTTCAACTATGGATGTTAGGGGTCTACCTACTAAGAAGTGTCCAGGGGGTCAGTGTTTCGAAATCATCGAAATTTGACGTCAAAGGAGTGAGTGGTCGGGAATTTAGCACAGCCTCAATTTCACAAAGTATTGTGATGAACTCTTCGAGAGTTAAATGTGCGTTCCCCACGACTCTTTTTAAGTGGAATTTAAATGCCTTTACTCCTGCTTCCCATAGCCTTCCATGGTTTGGGGACCTGGTTGGGATAAAGTTCCACTCTATCGATTCATTTGTCAAAAATTCTGCTAATGTGCGATCAGGTAATTTAATCATTTTGAACAATTTTTTAATTTCGGCATTTGCGCCAACAAATGTTTTAGCGTTGTCGGTGGTGATTTTTGCACACTTTCCTCTCCTACCAAAAACGTTTTAAACTTGCAATGAATGCTTGGGATGTGAGATCTGTCACAAAATCTAAATGAATTGCTTTTGTACATAAACATACATAGACTACTACATAAATTTTATTTAATGCCCCTTTTCTTTGATTTTTAAACTTAATGAAGAATGGGCCTGCAAAATCAACGCCCGTGACATTAAAGGGATAATTCGGTGTTACACGATCTCTCGGTAGGTTAGCCATAATTTGATTCATAGTGATGGGCTTGTTCTTAAAGCAATTCACACATTCATGAATAATTCTACGACAGTTATTTCTGCCATTCAGTGGCCAGAATTTTTGATGAACAAGATATAAAAGTGAGTGGGGTCCTGCATGCAAATATTTTTTATGATAATGGCTCAATATAATATCAGTTAAAACGTTTCTACTAGGTAAAATCATGGGAAATTTAGCCTTCTCATTTAAATTTGAATTGGCAAGTCTGCCTCCTACTCTAATGATGTTGCTCTCACCAAGAAAAACATTATGTGGAGTTAATTTGCTTTTCATAGGAATAGGCTCACCTGCCAACAATTTGCGCATTTCTTCATAGAACTCCCTTTCATGCAATGAGTGGATCAGCCAGTTCTCAGCATGACTTACCTCCTGTGAAGTAAGGGGTCCCTTTATCTTTGTAATTCTGGTTCTGCAGTTGTCTATGAATCTGTAAAGAAACTTACAACACGAATTAATTTTACATAGTTGTTTGAAATATCAATAATGTTTTCAAGGAAATTGTTTTTAGTCACTGTCAATGTCAAGGAAATGTCCTCTTTAGGATTTGAGTTCTTTCTCATTTCCGTTAAATACACCCTTTCTGGGATCGCTTCATCTAGTCCTTTGGTCTGGAAGTCAATTTGACGTAGAAACGAGGATCCATTCCACCACTTGGAGTTGGTTGTAAGAGCGTCTACGCTGATTCCTCTAGTAAGTAGATCTGCTGGATTGTCTTTGCCGGAACAGTGGAACCACGAGTTAGGATCGGTGAGGGATTGGATTTCGCGAACCCTGTTCGCAACAAAGGGTTTCCATCTATGGCTTGGACCTTTGATCCAATGTAAGGTGACCTGAGAGTCCGTCCAGAAAAAGGCTCTGGTTGAACACTTCTGATCTAGGATTTTCTTGACTTCCTTCGCTAAGCGTGCAGCAAGCAGAGCGCCCATCAGTTCCAATCTAGGCAGGGATAACCTTTTCAGAGGTGCAACACGGCTCTTGGATGTTACAAGATCAACGCTGACTCTATCCTTGTGCTTGACTCTCAAGAAGGCGGCTGCTCCATATGCTTTTTGACTGGCATCGGAAAAGGTATGGATTTGGACTTCACTTGAATCTCCACTGGAATCGAGGATCTTTCGCGGAATCTTCAACTCTGATAAAAATGGAAGTTCTAACCACCATTGTGACCATTACTGCATAAATATCTGGCGGTAGCTCGTCATCCCAGGATAACTTCCGTAGCCAAAGTTCTTGTAATAGGCATTTGAGCCTAATTGTGTAGGGTGACAAGAACCCAACTGGATCGTATATTTTCCCAGCTGATTGAAGCACAATTCTTTTTGTGATGGGTTTTGACGTGTCCAATTGCAGAAGTCCTTTAACATCAATTGTAAAATAGTCGTGGACAACATCCCATGGTATCCCTAAAACCTTTGACGAAGGGATTTTAGAACTGTCGTCCGGGTGACGAGGATGTGTCTCAAGGCCTTCCTCTTCCCAAGTTCTCATCAATGTTTGATCATTTGAATTCCATTTGCGTAATTTCATGCTGGCATTCTTCATGATTGTTTCAGCATCCTTTGATACTTTTAAGGCTTGGGAGATGTCATCAGCACCACTGATTACGTCATCAACATAGAGACAAGTGTCAAGCATTTCAGTTGCTGCTGGATATTGCTCACGGTAATTCTCGATGTGATGCTTAATTGTTGCGGAGAGCAAGAAGGGGCTTACGTTGACTCCAAACATCACACGCTTAAATCTATACACTTGAAACTTGTAGGGATCTGTTTGATTTGATTTAATGTCTGGAAACAAAAATCTAACTGCATCTCTGTCCTCGTCACGTAATGAGATTTGCAAGAATGCATGTTCTATATCTGCGGTGATAGCAATCGTGTTCAAGCGAAAAGAAATTATCAGGTGGAATATGTTTGGGTTTAAATTCTCACCTGACCATAAACAGTCATTAAGAGATGGTTGTCCATCTTCATGAGAACTTGCATCGAAAACAATGCGCATTTTTGTAGTTAGGCTTTCTTGGCGAAAGACCGCTTGGTGTGGTAAATAGAATGCTGCTCTATCAGTTGGTTTTTAAGTTTCTAGAACCCTTTCAATTATTCCTTGAGATTCATATTTCAAAATTTCGGAATATTGTATGTACAGAGTTGGATCACGAATGAATCTTCTTGTTAAGGATTTTACACGTTTTTCTGCTACGGAAAAATTGTCATTTAACTCTTGTGTATGGCCCTTCCAAGGAAACCCAACTTCATAACGACCACTATTGAAACGTACTGAAGATTTAAAATGTTGCATGGCTTGGTCGTCTGGGTCACAACTAGACTCTGTTTTAATTCCTATGGCTTCTAAATCCCAAAATTTTGTTAAATTCCTATCAACCTGATCTTGGATGAAATTGCAAAAATAATATATAGTTCGATGGTTCGTTTTGAATGGAACCTGTTACAATGTAACCAAATACGGAGTCCTGCAATATTATTGAATTGTCATGTAATTTTATTTGTTTACTTTTTGATAATTCATAAAATATTTCACCTCCCAGGAGAATATCAATTGGTTTGGGAATATTAAATTCCGTATCTGCATATGTTATATTTTGAGGCAATTTTATTTTTGTTAAATCCAATAGCTGTGTAGGAACGCATCCAGTAATTTTAGGGACTATGAGAAAGTTAAGTTTTCTTTTAAATGAACTTCCGTTCGAGATTTCAGCGGAAATTCTTTTCCTCACTGAAATGCAAGCTCCATTCAAGCCTACAATAGTTGAATTCATAGAGTATTTTTCCAACCCCAGGAAATTTGACGCTTCCAAGCTACAAAGGCATTTTTGGCTCCCTGAATCTAGGATCGCGTTCATTACAAGCCAACCCCCTGTCGCACTCTGAACCTTGACCTTGGCGGTCGAAAGCAAAATGGATTTCTCCCCAACCTCATTGTAAAGACACGTCGCGGTTTGAGGATTTATTACAGTGGCGGGACTCGGGTCATAAATGACCCCTGATGAACTCTGTGGAGAGGGGAGGTTTCTGTTTTGGTGTGGTTCTGATATCGGTCGGGGCACACTTGTTTTGCAAAGAAGAGAATTGTGGTTCGCATTACAAACCCTACATTTCCTGTTCAGTTTTAAACAGTTCTTAATAAGGTGATGGCCTAGACAATTCAAGCATAGGTTTAAGGATCTCACTTTGTTGCTTCTTTCTTGAACAGACATCTCGTGAAACATTTTACACTTAAAAATTGGGTGTGTCTCTAAAGGACATAACGGACAGGTTTTTTCATCGCTTTTCACGACAAATGATCTGAATTTTGGAGAATATTCGTTCTTGTTTTTCAACGAAGAATTTCTTTGTACGTTTTCTAAGGCTTTTGGCTCCTTTTTATTAAAAAGTCTAAAAAATTATCCCACTTAGGCAAATCATTAGAATGTAATTCCATTTCATATTGTTTACGCGATTCATCATCTAGACGTTGAGTTATAACAAAAATTAACATTGATTCACTCAAAGCGTTAGGTTCTAATTCTAGTTGTTTTAAGGCTCTAAGATGACTCTGAATTGAATCTATTAAACTTCTGAGGTGAAAAGCAGATTCAAATTTTATTTTGTTAGGATTTAAAAGTTCAGCAATATGACTACTTACAATTAATCTTTTATTTTCGTATCTACCTTCTAAAGCTTCAAATAAAGATGAGTAAGAATCGTTTACTGTTTGCAATTGTTTTGCATGGCCTTTCAGGGCAGATTGCAAATAATATAGTTTTTGCGAGTCTGATAAACAAGCGTTATCATGAATTAATGATACAAATTGGGATTTAAATTGCAACCAATCAATATATTGTCCCGAAAATTCCGGTAAATTAATGGATGGCAGTTTCACATTGTAATTAGCAAAATCATTTTTCACAGATGATTTAGAGGTATCCACATTAGAAGATTCAAGTAAGGTATTGAGACTCACCTCTAAATTATCTGCGTCCACTTCCATCGTGTCCAAACTGGCCTCGAAATCCATGAGCTCTTCATCCGAAAGAACCCTGTAGCTTTCGGTCCGAAGTTTGTCTATTTTTGCTTTCACTTCAGAAAGCGATGCGAGTTTAGTTCTCTTTTCAACTTGATTCAATGGTGAATCCACATTTTCCAAGGAGTTTCTAATGCGTGTGATCTGACCGAGCAGATGTGCTTTCCTTCTGTTAAACACGGTGAGTTCTGATAGTTCTTTTGAAGCCATTTTGATTTTTGGCTCGGGCTCGACACCGACCACAAAACTGGGTGCGGTCGATAGCTCTGATTTTAACCACAAATGGTCTGGTTATTCTAGAAATGTCTATAACGGATTATGAGCAGACTTTGAGTTATGTATAACTTGACTGCTCAAGCAAAAGGCGTGGACTGTATACTTTAAAAATGTTTGTTTATTGAGGACGGTAGGTACGTCCGCTCCGTGGACGTACCTACAAGCACACTGACGAAATGTAAACAAAGAGGACTACTAGCGCCCTCTGCACATGCGGGTCGTAACAGACCCATTACACCAGTTCTGCTCAATGCCAAATTTAGGTGCTGGATGGGGCATATGTATGAACTAATTTCGGATTATGTATAACTTCTCTGTCTTTCAATTAATTGCCTGAAAATTTAATAACGTTTTTTCCCTACTATGATGTATTCGAACAATAAGTAAAGTTTATTTTATTAGCTTTTCTTCCTGGTTGCAATTTAAATAACCGACAATAGTATATGTAGTACATCAAATTGTTCGCCCATTTTTCTAATACAAAGGAACTATTCTTAAAATTTGTTTCAAATAAAATGCTATAATTTTATGGCATTTTTTATGTATAACTCTACAATATTTTCTGTTATTCGATTTTAAAATGACTTTATGTAGAGTTACATCGATGTTATTCATTGCTGAAAAATTTGTAGGCTGATGAATTTCCCAAATTGATGAGAAATAAAGCATTTTTTCCCTTTCTTAAGTATCCTTTGCAATTTGAAAGTGTAGTGCTGTTTATGATTGAAGAAAAGCAACTTTTACTTTTGTTAATAAGAAAACGATAGAAGAAAAAAATTTTTTTTTGCTTGATACCATTAGAGAGTTATATGGAGTTTCACTTCAATAATGACAATCTAAATATCATTAACAGTTCTTTCTAATGCTTTATTTCAGAAAGAGCATTTGTTTGCTCCCATCTCTCAAAATGCCGTAACGGGAAAAAGTTTGGTAAAAAAAAAAGTAATGGTTTCTTAAGTGATAACTCTCCGCTTATTTAATACGTAATTTACTTTTTTTTTCCTAATGCGACTGTTAAAATATTTCTTGTAAGGAAAGAGAAATTGTAAACATTAAGCATGACCTTGTTTCTATATGATTGAATCTCCTATATGACCTACTTTTAAAAAAATTCAAGTTCTCGCATTCAGAACCATTAGAGATAAAATGTATAACAAAATTGTTCACATCATATCAATTCATTTGAAGCTCCAACAGCAATGTAAAATTTTAAAAAATAATGTCAATAAGTATGTTTTAAGATAGATTCCAATAATCCATTTAGGAACAAGAATGAATATGTACATAGAAGAGAAGCGATTCACTTACACATTCACTCATCGCGAGATACCGGAACTATTAGGCATTCAGACTTTATATTTGGCAGACAAGTTTCTTTCTCACCGAATAGGGATCCACTAAGAACGGGTTTTGTGGAAATCGACTCTAAGAAGCGAGGGCTGGAAGAATGTTGTTGATTACAATCGAAAGTTTACTAGGATTTAGATATCAGTAACTTAAAAATAATACATAGTTCAGGGATGGCGAAACTTTTTAGATTAACGTGCCGTTTCTTTTTTAAGAAATATTTAATGAGGTATAGACGTGCCGTGTATGTGTGTCAAATAATTTTAACTTGTGGTTATTGAGAAAATAATGAAACTAAATACTAACAAAAAACTCAGAACTCTTGCTTGTTAATCTTTCTGTTTTAATCAATTCCAACTTTCCTCTTTTTTCATGAAATTTTTGAATCCATACCGAACTAGACTGGAAATTAATCAGTTGCATTTCAAAATTTTCAATTTACAACTAATCGAATTGGGACAAATTCAGTTTATTAAAGTTAGTCACATTAAGGTACATAAAAAACTTGAGCGTTTCCTACAATTCTTTGAATTGAGAAAATCTCGCCGAAAACTGCGACCGATCACTCGCGTTTGTTCGTAATTCTTCTTATAGTTATTTTGAATTGTGAAATGCAAACTGTTTCGATCAGTGACGTGCCAAAAATATTGTGTCGCGTGCCATTGGTTCGCCATCCCTGACATAGTTATACAACAGCATCATGAACTACCCAGCAAGTGGATGGACTATGGCTAGCACACACACACACAACCGCACGCACATATATTATACACGGTTCTTAAGGTATCCGACTACGTTCGGAACCGTGATTTTGCAAAAGCGCATACATGGATAATTTTCATGATATTTAGTGTCACTCAGATTAGAATACATGCATAAAATTGTTTTAAGGACATTTTGACAAAAAAAATTTATTTAAATACAATATTTTGGCAAAAAATTAACTTAGAATAATCTTTTTTTCCGAATATTCTCCTTTTGTGAAAAATGCTTCTATTATAATAATATTTTGCCTGTATATAGCTCAGACCTCTGTTCAGAGGCTCAACTAGAATTTTTGAAATATATAACTTAGCAGTGGGTTTATTCATATTTTACGACAACAGTAATTTTAAGAAAAAAGCGCCAATAATTATTTCAATTGGTGGTAACTCTGAAAATAATGTGAATTTTTCAAAAATTCTAGTTGAGCCTCTGTAGAGAGGTCTGAGGTAAAATACAGGCAAAATATTATTATAATAGAACCATTTTTCACAAAAGGAGAATATTTGGAAAAAAAATTATTCTAAATTAATTTTTTGCTAAAATATTATATTTAAATAAATTTTTTTTGTCAAAATGTCCTTAAAATAATTTTATGCATGTATTCTAATCTGAGTGACACTAAACATCATGAAAATTATCCATTTATGCGCTTTTTTAAAATCACGGTTCCGAACGTAGTTGGATACCTTAAACTGTGATCCGCGGACCCTCGGAGGTCCCCAGTGCTATTCTAAGGGGCCCGCGAAGATCTCTTATCTAATGTTAAGATTTTCCTCTTTTACAGAATCTGAAAAAATTCGTGGAACATGAATACTAGAACATGTATTTCAATCAAGAAAATTATTTCAGTTTCTTATTGTTTGCAACTACATAGCTATAGCTAATATTTTCAGGAAATATAGTAGAAATACATTAGCAAAAAAATAATAATTGAATTCATAGCGAGATAATACGATAACAATAGTATCCCTTTTTTTTTTTTGAAAAAATGCAGATATGGGATTTTTTTTTGTAAATTTTAGATTTATTTAGTATATTTTAAGGAAAAAATTCTAAAATTGAAAGCAGAAAAAAAATTTATTATTATTAAAACGGGAAAAAATTGGTGAAAATGTACAAAAAATTGTAAAAACGGGACCCGCTCTGAACAAAAATTTTATGAACAAATTCTCAATTTTTCAATTTTGATGTGTTACTTTGTTATTCATGTTTGAAACGACCATCAAGATAATAGATATTTTGATTTTTACAAAAACTAGACCACTTTATTTTAGTGATTATATAAAATTGCTTTTAAAAAAACAGTGATTATACTCACATAAAGGACTGTAAATTTTGAAATAAAGCAGTGATTGATAAATCTAAAGGTCAAAGCATTTCTGTTATACAGAACACACAGAAAAAATTTCAACAAATTGTTTCCAAAACTTTTTGAGCAATCGCTATCTCCGTTTGAGCTTTTTTAAAAAAAACATTTCGAATAAAACGCATTTTAAAGTTTGACATCATTGGCATCTGCTTTTACTATAACACTTGTAGTTTTTGTTCCAGTGAATGGAAAATAAAAAACTTGGTACTTCTATTAAGCTAATAAGATGGCCTATAAAATAAAATCATAAAAAAATTGTCAATATTTAAAAAAAACATGATTTTAGGGTAGTTGGATACCTTAAGAACCACTGCACTAAACGTTATATTCATACGAAATAAAAAAAATAGAATTCAGTGGTCAAAAATTCCATAGTGTTCCTTAAAAATAAAATTACGTACCTTTCTTCCGAAAAGTGGAAGAAAAAGGGAAAAAGTATTTAAAAAGGAAGAAGGAGAGTGATAAAATGTTTATCTATACGAAGTTAATTCAAATAATTTTAAACATCAGGGAAAATTTACCAGCACTAAATATGAGGAAGCAGAATTTTTTTTCTTACGATTGTTTCTTCTACTTCTCAATCTTACTATTTGAATTCTTAGTTCTTATTAAAATTTTAAGGAGAAACTGATTTTTCTCGTGCTGAAATATTCGAAATGCGAACATGATTTTTCAAAAATTGTAGATATAAACTTTTCCCTAAAAGTTCTTTTTTTTTTCTCTTTTAGTTTAAATTTTAAAATGTTATTAGAAATTTTAGTCATTTTTGCACTGTTACAAATAATTGTTGTAGAACAAAATCGACGAGGCCAAGAAACGAAATCTAACATTATTATTAACCCTGACAGAAAATGTATATATAAATCTGAATAATTCTTTACTAAGTGCATATTGTTTTTGCCATAGCGGAAGAGCATACTGATTAGCGTGTGTGTGAGAAAAAAAAAAGGAAGTTAATTCTCTTATTTCACCAATTCCCACTGCGAACATCTGAAGCAGTCTGACCTTTAATAAAATCTTTTAAGAGAGTTCTTGAGAAAAAAACAGAATTTTCTCACAACCGCGAGCCTTTGGTTCTCTTAAATGCGCAGTATCTATTCCCTTTTGACGAACTTTCAAGTGCTGATATTTTTGTTAAAATGACCTTCCTTGAAGTGCAGTTTTTTTCTAATGTTTATTTCAATTCACTGTTTATATTTCCTGGATTTTTATGCTCAAAACAATTTTGCATTATAACCAATTCCTTGAATAAATGTATTCGTTTAAGCCAAGGCTATGTACAGCCAAGTCCCTATTCCACATACAAGTGCATGTTTCTAGTTTTTTCTTCTTTTTTACGATTAACCAATTTTTCTACAATTCTGATCACTGATATCTTATCATCTTCTAAAAACTCTGATTTGACGACAGATAATAGTATTTTTAATTCCTTTTTCTATAATTTCAGTATGATTTGTAAATTTTAAAAAAATCGGTATTTTCTATAATTTTGCTAAAATAATCTTCATTTGCGTTTTTCAAATAAAATAATAGCTATGTACAATTAACTTATTAATTACACTTTAAAGTGTGTGTGCTTTAAATTCCAACAATATAAAACGTAAATGATATCAAAATGTCATGATGATCTTGGGTTCTTTATTAATAATAATGATTATAGATTTATTTGTATTATTTTTATTGATTAAAATCAAAAGAAGCAAAGATACATAAAAATAAAACTGCAATTTTTCAATATTCTTACTTTTCACTTTCGTCTTAAATAATACATTTTTACTATCTTGTATATAAAATATTCATTTTATATAAATTAACTAATCCATTTAATGATTTTTAATTAAAAGTTGAGTAATAATAACAATGTTGGATGATAATCAAATATATTAGGAATAATATTGTTGTTGTGGAATAATAATCAAATATATATTGAACTACATTTTTAAAAAAACGGAATATCGAGAATTAATGATTAGGTTAAATATAATAGAATATTGAATAATAGCTGGTATTCCCGTTCTTCGCACGGGTGAACTTAAAAATTAAGCAATATTGATGGAAGGATAAAGAAGTTTTTAATGAGCTAATTTTACGTGAATTGAAAATTAAACAAAAAAAGTTTTTTGCATATATCAGCTAAACAAAAAAAAGAAAGAAAAAAAACACCTTTGTTAAATTTTAAGTATGTAGATCTAATAGCTGATAAAAAGGATTTTTTTTTTATTTATAACTCCCCGTAACTCTCTTCAGGGTCGATTTTCGAAAATTCCTCCCTAAGCTGATATCTGATTAACAAAAGTAACACAATGTTAAAAGTTTTGTGTAATTAACGCTTAAAATAGTGTAAATAATTTATATCTGAAAGTGTAATACATTAATATTACTTTCTGTTGTATTTATTTTATGTTGAAATTGTAATATTCTCAAGCAACGCCGTTTATTAAATTATAATGACGATTCAATGAAAAACATAGTGAAATGTTGACGATAGAGTCAAGTTGGCAAATGTCTAGCTACTTTCATTGCTCAAGCTTTATTAGAACTTTGAAAGACCCGACGTGTAGGGGCACGATACACGTTAACCCTTTATCTACCGCATTATGATTTACTGCATTTTTTATGCAGTATTTATTTGGGGGGGACACTACATTGAAAATTAAGGGATATACATCAACAAAATACTCCACTTTGGGAAATTTAATCCGTTAGAGCTAATAAATTAATTAAAGATATTCCACTGTAAAATTAATTATATACACCGTTCACTTAAAATAAATAGTCAAATCGTTTTCTAAGGTCTTTATTAACATACAAAAACATAAGACACTTAAATTTTGACATAAACTATTTTTTCGGGACAAAAATAATAATCTTTGCAATCCGCTGAAAACGCCGTCAGCTGAAAACGCAATATCTGCCCCGCTAAAATACTCATCATAGAACCCGTGCTGCTATATATCTTGGAAGAGTGGGTTTCAAAGAATATTTCTGCTAAGTATTTGCAGAATATTCCTTCTAAGTTGGTGTGGTAGTTAGGAGAAGGGGGTGCCAGCTCAGGTGTCGTCCACGTCACTTGACCATGGTTCAAAATTACGTGGTCCGTTGCCAAAAGCCCTCGTGTAGCTGAACAGTGCAACATTAATATTCACTCACTCTCACACTCCAAGAAATACAGAACAATAGTTATTGCGTTTTTAAGTGTAAAAACAATTATATCTGCCTATTCAATTAAAATTATAGCGTTATAATTAACTACTAACCACAAACAAGCTATGCAAATATGTCCAAATGATGTAGTGTGAAAGACAAAGTTTATCTACTGTAAGTTCCAGAAGCGATAAAAGTATTTATTTTGAAAAAAGATCAATTTCTTGCTATCAAATGTGTATAATAAAATCATAAAAAAACCTTCAAATAAAGAGAGATTTGTAACAACCTTTCCCTTCAAAACTTAGTTTTATTCTGGAATAAAAAAAATTAGGGATTATGCTGATCACAGGAATTAGCTAGAAGCGAGCGCCTTGCGTAGCCAAAACAAAAAGGGCTTCTTCACAAACAAAAGATAGATATATGCTGTGGTGGGGTTTTTTGCAGCACACGCCAGAATTGCTTGTAGATGGCAGAAATTTTTCCTACTTACTTGACAAATATCGTTATATTTGGACACTTCACAAAATATCCTTATAAATTATAGCCTATGCTATAAATTATAGCCTATGTGTTGTTCTGATGTATAAGCTATATTACTGTAAAGTTTCATTAAAATCCATTGAGTTGTTTTTGCATGAAAGACCGCCAAACATCCTCACAAACTTTCGCATTTATAATATATATCTAGATATATATTTAGATTAAGTTTGTAAAAACGGAAATTTTGCTTCATTTATTAATCTAGTCAATTTTTAAAAATCCTTTTTTATTAATACAACTCTCTATAATTTTCTAAAGATATTTCAAAAAGCATAGCTAGATACGAAGAAATTAAAAATTTATAGTTTGTTTAACTAACAATACGCGATTAACTAAAATTTTAAATAGTACAAATAACTTTAATGAGTTTAATATACCTATCTTCTTCAAGTATATTGTGGAGGATATTCAAGTATTTTATAAAAGTATATTTTCATTTTTTTATATTATGGGTTATGTAACAAACAATTATTGAATGCAAAAGTCGCGTAAAATAATTTCGTTCAAATAATTTTTTATTCCATAAGGTGATTGGTAAACGTTCTTTTCAACTTGTGTCCTTTTTTAAAGCGTGGTACATCTCACTTGTAATTTCAATATTTATTCAGATTGTGGAGTTACGTAAACACCACAAACTAGTCTTCCGGAACCAAACTATCTCCCGGAACTTAAAAAAAAATAAGTAACCAGGTGTGACACGATCAATTGCGTCTTATAATCAGCTGTGAAATGGTTGCCTGAGACTAACTGTAGCTAACATCTAAATTACAACCGTTGTGATATTTTATATTTCTCTTTAGGTCAATAAGCAAACTAATTTATGCAGAATACCTATATACAAAGAATTTATTGGAAAGAATTCGAAAAGGAAAATTAAATATAAATCATGCAAAAAAGGAATTTATTCAAGGTAATATAAAGGAACAATTAGTCTAATTTTTTGTTTTCATATTGACCATCAATTAATGATTCATTATCTTAAAATATCTGATAAAAATGTACGTTTGCAATGAAGCGAACAAAAATATTTTGATGGATTTGAATTTGTCTCGGTAATGACGGTGGAATCTAGAATTAATTGCCACTCTGTAATAACAATAGCAACTTTATTTACAACTACTAAATACTCACACCACATAACAACCTCACAAATCCTAAGCTCGGGCTCTCTCAAACACTCCTTTCTCTCTTTGTCTCCTGCCATATACATAACTCCCCCGCAATCTCGGGGATACTCGCACACAACACCGCTGTTTCAATATCCTCCTTCTCTAGAAGGGAAATCTTTTCACGAAAAGCGATTTTCGTTTCGTGTTAAGAGGAAAAATTGCAGGAAAATGCGTAGTACTTTGTAGGGATCGTTGTATTATTTTGTGTTAACCGATATTTCGTCTTAAGCGTTTTCGTGTTAAATATATTTCACTGTTTATAACATTTTAACTTGAATGAAGCATTTTAATTTGGAAAAGGTTTAGCTTTTAAGAATACACAATTAAAGAGGTTGCAGTCGTGAGTTACAAAAGTAATAAAGAAGCATCACATGAAACAAATACGAACAGATCACAAGTTGTAACTGACTACTTCTCGTCACTTGGGATGGCACCCTCATTCTCTTTTTTTTTCAATTCTGCCAACCTAGTATGGGAAAAGAGTACACTTCAAGCTTATTTGTTGAAAATGGTTGTGATGTCTTTCAATGGCATTAATCCAGGAAAAAGGTTCAGACACAATTATAAAAAGGTCAGAGTTTTTTAAAACTATTAACGCGACATTTTTAAAAAATTTTATCCAAAAAATATTTAAATCAAACTAAAAGTCAAGTAAACTATAAATTTATTCATACATATGTGTATAAAGTGATTAAAATCAAACTTTTCTAGGGAAATTTTTTGAATGTCAAATTTTTCCATTTAAATATTATATCAATGTAAGAAATTTTTAATGTAATATGATTTATGTTGAAGCCCCCCAGTGGCTGAGTAGTAGTGTATCGCGCTTCCACGCTACAGGTCCAGGGTTCAAATTCCGGACTGGACAAGGTCGACTCATCCTTGCATCCCTCAGTGGGTCGATAAATGGGTACCACGCTTGCTTGGGAACTGAACACTGGGAGTTTCGCGTCAGACTGACCACTTGACCGAAACATCTGCACATGCGCCTGTTACATAAAATGAGGTGGACATAGTAGGCCATAGTAGACCATGGGCCGTTGCGCCACTGAGTTCAGTTTAGTAGTAGTAAGTAAAAGGCAGAGTGGAAAGTAAGGAAGTAAAAGGCAGGTGATATTTAAATTTTGATTATCGGATCATAAGAGTAAATATATAATAAAGTTAGTGGGAAGTTAATGAATGCTAGTAATTCTTATTCCGATAGTCCCGTTCGATATTGAGTTTAATATTTGATAAGTATCACATTTCGAGATTTAATTTAACACTAAGGGTCAATAACATTGACGTAGACATCTTGATAAATCTTTGTAATTAGATGGTTGATAATTGATTCAAGTGAATAAATATAATTTGTTATTGTAAAAATGTCGTCTGGTCGTTCTTTGCCTCAATTCAATCTTGGTGTCCAGGGTGGAATCCAGGGAGATTACCACAATTTTATAAAAGATTTGTTTTGGGATAGAGAGGTGCTGGAACCATCTTATTTTACTTCTTCATACACAGAAAGATTTATTCGATATAGCCATCATAATCAATTTAGTAATAGTTAGATGTGAGATAATCTTTAACCCCCCGATTCCATTTAGTAAAAAATTGTGCTGAAACAAAATTTCACTCACTACAAAACCTTTCGCATCTAGGTATTGTGAGTTCAGAATTGATCAAAGAAAACAGCCTAAGCTAATAAAAAAAATGCCGCTGTTAATGTATAACTACAGTAAACTGTTCACAAAGGTTTTCAATTGTAGAATATTTTTTTCAGAATATTTTTGTTACTGTCAAAACAAAACGACATTAATTATGACTACCATAACACTTTGCAGGACACTTCATTACTGTGTGTGTGTGTGGTTCTCCATATTTATTAAAGTACCGAATGTAATGTAATAATCCGAATTTTATGTAAATTTGGATTAAATTATACATAAAATTATTTTTATATTGTCAGTTTTACTGTGACAAAGATATTGCTTGATTTATAACTGTTACCCTTATTTGAATTTTGATTCTAAAAAAAAAAAACAACTATGAATACTATTAGTGATAAGTAGATGGAAAGAAAAATGAAGAGAAAAAAATAAGTAGAAAAAAAATATTTACTTTTATTTTTTAAGTTTTTTAAATGTTTTTTTAAAATTTTTTTACCGAAAAAGTCAATAATATTTAAAATTGACTCATGCGAGAACATTTTCAATAAACATAAATTTCCTTATGCAGAATATTTTAGTTTTGTGACTTTTGCATATGAAACGAATTTTCTAGCATTCGTCTATTCAATTCTCTTTCGTCTTAAGCGTGCAACTCATTTTTAAATGTAAATAAATAAACCTAGTTGATCATTCAGAATTGTTTAACTAATTTTGTAAAGCTTATTTATATAATAATGTTTGCTGAATTTTATACCCCTTGAATTCTTCTGACAAAGAACTTTCATCTTTTGATGACCATTTTTGGAAATTAAATTTTGTTGGTGTTTAATGGGTATGACTATCAATAAGTTGGGATCCTTATTGACAATCCGATATTATACTGCTTTTCATTATACTATTTTCTTTAAATTTATGCTACTTTCTATTTCACTGTCTAATTCAAAACATCCATAAATAAAAACTTTTTTAAAATTTTATGAGGAACCATTTTGAAAGTAAGTAAATTACTTGAGAATATTTGAATAGAATAAGTACACATTTCCTCTCACAGTATACAAATATATTTTAAAATTAATTTAAAGGCAATGTATCCCTTTTTTTTCAAACAAATGAAGAAAGAAACAAAAACTAGTAATTTGTAATTATAATACGCAATACATTTCACTATAAGCATTTCTGTTTTATAGTTACAGATTGCTGTAACTTATTTAGCAGAATTCATATAAAAAAAGATAAAACACTTTTAGTTCCATTTTCGATTATGTCAAAGACCAATTTGGAGAGAAAAAAAAACTTTAAATCACAGAGTTATACGAGGAAAATTAGGAATGAAATATCGGCTTTGGTTTTTCCTCATCATCTAACTATAATTCAAAACTACTGTGTTTGTTACCAATGATCAGGGGGGTCGGAAGTATACTGGAACAATGTTGACCTCCCCTTCCCACTACAACTTGGGTAGTTTACAAGTTTGAATTAAATATTGACGAATTTTGTGAAATAATACAACACAAAATTGAACATCGAAATGAAAAACATTGCGACTATTTGTTTGGTTACTTCTTTGTGATTGCTGTGCACCAAGGCCAGGAGTACTCAACCTTTTTTCGGCCGGGCCGCATACATATGCATTTTGCTATTGCGAAGATATTTTTATGAATGCCAATTTATCTCGTTTTGAAAGAGGTCCTCAAAAAAAAAGCCATTAAAAGTTTTGTGCTTAGTGGTATACTGACGAGAAAATTTATATACTTTTATAAATAGCATTTCACGACAAATCAAAAATGTTGTTGATCCATGTTTGCTCTTCTCTACGAAATAGTCTCCACGAAATATATATAGTCCGACTACGTTCGAAACCGAGATTTTGCAAAAGCGCATAATTGGATTATTTTCATGATATATAGTGTCACTTAGATGAGAATATATGCATAAAATTGTTTTAAGGACATTTTGACAAAAAAATTATTTAAATGTAAAATTTTGGCAAAAAATTAACATAGAATAATCTTTTTTTCCAAATGTTCTCCTTTTGTGAAAAATTGTTCTATTATAATAATATTTTGTCTGTATATAGCTCAGACGGCTCTACAGATGCTCAACTAGAATTTTTGAAATAAATAACTTAGAAGTGGGGTTATTCATATTTTACGACAACAAAGGGGAGCAACTTTAAGAAAAAAACACCAATAATCATTTCAACTGGTGGTAACTTTGAAAATAATGTGAATTTTTCAAAAATTCTAGTTGAGACTCTGTAGAGAGGTCTGAGCTATATACAGGCAAAATATTATTATAATAGAAGCATTCTTCACAAAAGGAGAACATCTGGAAAAAAGATTATTCTAAGTTAATTTTTTGCCAAAATACTATATTTAAATAAATTTCTTTTGTAAAAATTCCTTAAAACAATTTTATGCATGTATTCTAATCTGAGTGACACTAAATATCATGAAAATTTTCCATTTATGCGCTTTTTTAAAATCACGGTTCCGAATGTAGTCGAATACCTTAATTAAAAATTAATTACCCCATAAAATGCTTACTATTCCACTGTTATTTGTTATCATTAACCGTTATAGTTACAAAAAGAATATATATATATATATATATATATATATATATATATATACATATATATATATATATCTTTATATATAAAAATCTTCTGTGCGTGTGTTTGAAACTTAACTCCTCTAAACGGCTGGACCGATTTCGATGAAATTTTTTGTGTGGGTTCAAGTAAATTCGAGAGAATGGTTTAGATTCACAATCCGATCCTATATCGCAATCAGTTAAAAAGATATTAATTAAAAACATTCAAAAAATACAACTCAACATTCACCTGCATTGTTGTAACAACGCTATTGTTATAAACAAGTAATATAAAAAAATTTTAATGAATTCCTTCTTAGATCAACCAAGAAAAAAGTTATTTTAGCTACTTTTTATTAAATAGTTGCAATTAATATAAATATGTATATACATATGACAGAATCACAACATTAAGTGGTAATTAAATTTTATTAATTATCATTAAAGTATTGTATTGTCATCCAAAATAATCGTGTATATAAAATTTCCTTTCAACTGAATGCTTTAACACGTGAGAAAAAAAACCTTTTCAAATTTTGACATTAGTCACCAAAAGGGTCGCTAAGTCGCCAACGTGGCTGTATTTGTAATTTTTAAAATAATTAGTTTTAATCAATTAATTTTTATTAATTATAATTAAAAATTATTGTATTGTCATCCAAAATAATCATGTAAACTACATTTCAGCTCAATTGAGCGCTTTAAAATGTATTTTATTAACGATTGAAAATTCCACCAAGATAAATAAATAAACAAACAAATAAAATATGTATAGAGATCGTGAGCTAATAGTAGGAATTGAAAAAGACGTAAGTTGTCGTCGAAAATTGATTTTCAGCCAAACTGGCCAAACCCGGTCTTTATTGTTACGAAAATGCAGACGTGATTCACGCTTTTTAGCATTTTTAATTAATATCTTTTCAAATAATCTTTATATCTGTAATTCTTTAGCGCGTGTGTATGAAACTGAACTCCTCCTAAACGGCTGGACCGATTTTGATGAAAGTCTTCGTCTGTTCTAGTGGACTCGAGAATGGTTTAGATTTATAATTCGGTTTAGAAATGTTTATTTAATTAATTTTTTATTTATAAATTGTTGATCTTGGAATGTTTTACATTGGATCCGGCAGACTGCGTTACGATCGCAGTATCGAATATTCAAAAATCTTTTATTTTGAATTTAAGATGTGTGTACAGGACAACGTCTGTCGGGTTCTCTAGTATATATATGTATATATTTGATTGTATTGAATTTATATATTTGATTGCCTGATTGATAGAATTTCTCGGTAAATTTTTAATGCATTGTTCCTAAATAACTGAATTTGTTAGTGTAACGGACCATAACCAGTCCACTCAGAAAGGTCCGGTGGGTCACATGTTGTCCGCGGACTGCAAATTGAGTATCTCTGCTCTAGGCCGCTGCCTAGTATATTGGTTAGTGTGGGGGAGTGTTCATTAACGTTGCACTCTAGAGCAACACGAGGGAGATTGGCGATGAAACTCCTAATTTTGTACCTTGATTAAGGAACGAGGACGACATTTAAGCTGGCATCCCCTCTCCAAAGTTCCCCACCACGCTCATGGAGGACTTTCAACATCGACAAATTGCACGGCGGGTTTTCAGTGTCTCAACAACTCGAACTCATGGTGCGTCGGCCATGAGTTAATGACTGTACGTTGTCTAATTTGCCATAGAACCTACGTTGGTCGTATGGAAAATCAGGCTCTGTAAAGATTATTGTTAAATTCTGAACAATATTAATGCAAATGTATTTAAAAAGTATTTTTTTCTTTCTGAAATTTTTTATGAAATATTGTAATTGAAATACATTACAATAAACACATTGTACACATACATTACAATACATTGAATACATTTAATAGCTCCTTTTTTCAATTCCTACTATTAGTTCACAATCTCCCTATATCTTGTTCAAATTTTCAATCGTTAATAAAATACATTTTAAAGCGCTCAACTCAGCTGAAATTTTATAAACACGATTATTTTGGATGACAATTTAATTCTAATTAATAAAAATTAATTGATTAAAAGTAATTATTCAAAGAATTATAAATACAGCCATGTTGATATAATTTTTGGCGACTTGTGTCAAAACTTTAAAAGGTTTTTTTCTCCCATTTTAAAGCGCTCATTTGAACTGAAATTTTCTATACACTATTGCTTTGAGTGACAATGCGGTAATTTAATTATAATTAATAAAAATTAATTACCACTTAATATTGTAATTCTGCCATATGTATATACGTATTTATATTAATTGTAGTTATTTAATAAAAAGTAGCTAAAATATAAAATTTTTCTTTGTTGACCTAAGTAGTAATTGACTTAAATTTTTTTTTATTACTTGTTAGACAACAACTAAATCAGGTTAAATCTCTTATACGTAAGAGGTAAATAATCAATATTGGGGGCTATTTTTTCTCTCTCTGTTTTATACTTCTAAATAATTTATTAGAAACATTTTAAACTCTCCTTTTAATCGCTTTAGTCTTACATAATAAAAATAGATAGCAATTATACTCCATTTTATTTCGAACTTTTCTGTGATTCGAATTTTAAAATCCTTTTAAAACTTTTAAGCTACTATATAAAACTTCTAACTCGTAGAGCCACTTTAAAGCCACTTAGTTTAGTTTTTAAGCTCCTCAAAGAAAATTGGAAAGCAGAACCGGTTGTTTTACTTTGAAGTCACTGGCATCGATGTACAGACGATAAAAACAAAGTTCTCAAAGAGAAAGGGGTTATAGCCTCCCAAAGTTGACCCTTTTTGTACCACTCCTTCATTTGATACGATAATTTTCAAGACTTTTTTCATTGTCTTAAAAAGCATGATAGAGAGAAGCATTTTTTTCTGAGGAGGTAAAAAATATTTTTGTAAGTTTAAACATTCGAAATTAAAGAGTGAGAATTCCGTTTTGAATTGAAAAATTACAAATTGGAAGATATCTTGTTAAGTTCATAAATTAGTTAATTTGCTTTCGTTTTACAACCCAAAAGAAAATTTGTGAGGTCAGATATACATAGTTTTATATTCAATTTTTTTAAAACCATATTTTAAAATATGTATTTAAAGTAAATTTTATAAAAAAACCCTTTTTTTTTAAAAAATATTTAGGCACATTCATAATTGAATAAAAGCTATACTTTCGACCTTTTTATCAATTAAATGAAGAATATTAGAGTTATCTTGAAATCGAAAAATCTCGCTTTGTTAAATGATTTCGCTCAAAATTACAGAACATTTATAATAATAATAAAAAAAACTATTCTTACTACGCAAATAAAATATACAACCTGATAACCGTGAAAAAAAATCATTACAAATTTTTACTTGATAAATATTTTAATAATCCTTAAACCACACACACAGTACTCTAATGCTGAATTAAAGTGTCACTTATAATTATACTCACACTGTTATAAGCATTTCACAAAATTTTTCAAAGTAATCAAATTCAGAAAATACATCATTGCTTCGTTATTGAGATATCTTTAAAGAGTAACTAAAAAAAATTTTTTTTTATGTAATTTGTTTATTAGTAAATAAACTTGTAAAATATTTGTTTGTCTCAGTATAATAAAACTTGTAATTTACTCACAATTCTGATTTTACACGGACTTCTTTCCCATGATTTTGATTCAATACGAATTAGAAAAATATTAATTCTCTTTATACACGACTTATTTTGATTTAACACGATCGACCCAAATTCTAAGAAAAAAAGTTCGGTTTTACTTTTATTTTTATAACTGCGACATTGGAGATGAGGAATGTAATGCGATTCCCATGTGTCAGAATTCCTCGAATTTCATGACCTCAATATGGAATTTTGTCTGCTTTGCGAATATCAAGATATCGAGCTCACTATACCAAACACGACGATTTAAGTGCGAGAAAAAATAGGAAAACTAAGAATGATACACACACACGACGAAAAGATATTAAATTGGTGCTCGAACCTCCAGTTGATTAGCGAACAAGTGGCTTAAACAGACCAGACATCTCTACCCGTATTATTAACATGATTCTTCTAAGATTTACGCAAATGTATGTGTTAACCGTCAGAAAGTGATAAAGAAAACCTTTTTACTTGTATCATATTATTTTGCTTAATTTAAGTGTTCATCAGTTAGTGACTTTTTTCCCTTTCAAAGGATAATTTACTTTATATGTGTGATACATATATAATCTGCGTGGAATACAATGTTCAAGAACCAAACATTAAAACTTATGATTTATTGTATTATTTTTGTTGATTTCTTAGGACTGGAACCATTTTTCTATTTTTCCATAGACGCAATATATTTTTTTTACACATATTCTTCTGGAACATGTCTATCGTGTAAAAACAGAATTAGGTGTGATTAAAAGGACCCCCAAACCAGAATAACTGCAATTTATATGAGATATAGCTCGAAGATCAATCGACAACGAAGTACATTAGCCTTTGACCGAATTATTAAAAGCTTAAATTTATTTACGAACGATGATTAATTGCATAAATTGACTTTTATCTCGACGTGTAAAACAGAAACCAGAGATACTTTTAAAACTATATATCACCCGAATTCACTTGGAAAATCTTTTTTACATTAAAAAAAACTTTAAAGGCCTAGACTAGCATAAATGACATCTATTCAGACATTTTCAGTTGTAATTTATTAATTCATCTGCAGTCTGTTTGTAGTTATAATTTAGAAGAAATGATAATATTCTGGCTGTTTAAGGTGTAATAAATCACCGTGATGTGTATGTATGAAATGCAGGATGTATCAGTACAATGGTTACAAATTTTCAAGATAGACAGAGTACACTCACTTTCAGGACAGACGATGGGAAATCACATAGGAATGCATGATCCGAAACGCTTTCCTGACATTGTATCGATGAAACAAAACACAAGAAAGACAGGACAATAATAAGAGGAGAAAACATATTTATAATTCTTATTACAGCAAAAATACTGTGAAGTCTTTCGTTGGTGTAAGCGATAGACGACGTTAGCTAAGCCGAAGCATCGGATGACGGTGCATCCGTACACGTGGTTTTTGCTGCTGCGCTCGACATGAAGCTTCTTTTAAACTGCCGAGAAAGCGGTAGTTAGATGGAACGTATCACGAATGCTGAACTCACTGATATGCATCTATCATATGAACCGCTTATTACAATGTGCGAGACGCACAGCGGTTGTACGCCCAACGGAACCCCAGGAGCCAAACTCCCAGCCACGCCTTTGCCCGCTTGCATCAGAAATTGTCCGACAGCGGATCTTTCATCTTGGATATACATGAACATGAGAGAAGAGGGCAAGACAGCAAACAACAAAGAGACTGTGGTGGATCTGGTACAGGCAAGTCGGGATTTCAACCATGTCGGTCGGATTACTCCGATATGTACCCCAATTATCCCTTTAATGTTCATTTTTCTTAATTTTTTGCTGTACAAAAAAAATATGTTTTCACCTCTTATTCTTGTCCTGCCTTGTGTTTTGTGTCGTCACTACCACGCCGAGAAAGCATTTCCTACCATGTATACCTATATGATTACGTGTTATACTGATACACGCTGTAGAAAGTAGGATAAGATAGGATTTTTATTTGATTATTTAACGATATAACTATTTATCCTACATGAATATTTAGCTAAAATAATATGTATAATTTTTAAACAGTAATGTTTTCTCAAGAATATTACAAACAACAGCATAGTTCATTACACGATATAGAAAGGCAGGGCATTTTATACCTTTTAGTTCTTTTTTCATTTCTCTACGTGAAATTCATAACATATTTTGCAAATTCTACAATCTGAAGAAAGAAATTACAAAATATTGATAAATTTTATATTCACATAGATGATGATGGTGAAATTAAGTATAAAACATAAGCGGTGTTCAAAATTAAAAGAATTTTCAGATTTGGTCGATTATCTCTAGAGCTATTGGACAGATTTTAATGAAATTTGGTATATACATGGGATTGATACAATGAAAAATATTAACCATTCAACAGTTAACACACACTCATAATCGTTCGTAACATTCATTGGAGTTGGAAGGTATGAAACAGCAGTTGTAAAATAGAACAGAAAAAAATAGGTTAATAGAGGGTGTGTCCCCTCTTGGAGATATACAGGCTTCACACTGGAATTTTATACAGCAAATAAGGGAATTTGTGAGTTTCTGCAGCATTTAAACCAATTCGTTCAGCAACTCTGTTTTCAGGCATTGGATGGTTCTCGGAGGAGTGTTGCGAGTTACAATTGCCCTCTCCAGAGGGACCTAGGCATGCTCTATAGCAGTGTTCCCCAACCTTTTCCTCACCGTGGACCGGTTAACGTTTATTAATTTTACCGCAGCCTGCTGAGGGGGAGATGTTGATTGTTTATATTTTAGACGGTTTTGATTTAATAATTTTAATTTAATTATACTTAATCGTGACTTCAGAATAAAAATATAGCTACACCAAAAATGAATATAAAGTGATTTTCATAAAAAGTAGTACAAACATAAGAAAAATATACCACGGTAAATAAAAGAGAAATAATTTAACGTTTCTTGTGCGGACCGGTAGTATTTGATCCACGGACCTGGGGTTGGAGACCACTAATCTATAGGACTGAAGTCAGGAGATCTGGCTGACTTATCCGTCCGTCGAATATCCTCACATCTTAGAAATTATCCGACCAGAGGAGATCTATGTGGCCCCCCGTTGTCATTTACACATGCAAAGGTAAACATAGGGCTCCAAGACCTCCATCCTTATACCTCACTGCAGTCACAGTGCTTCTTTCAAAGATGTCCAGACCATCAAACCTTCACTGCTAAAATGGTCGATTTCTTGAACACTGGAGGGCAGGTGACGCGGGTCTCTGGTTCTCTCCATATGAAAGTACAGCGAAAATCATTGGTTAGGCTAAACTGAGACTCATCAGTGAAGAGAACGGTTTCCCATTGATCCCTGCTTCAATCTCTGTGATCTCTGCACCATTTTAAAAGGACTCTCCTGTGCGTAGAACTGAGAGGGATGCAAATAACAAGACTTCTTACAAACACTGATGAAGCTCTTACAAACACTGTGACTGTTCTTACAAACAGCTCTCTTGAAGTGAAACAATCACCTTTTAAACTCGGGTTTCTGGGACCGCATACAACGCACGAGAGAGTTGAGAAGCTGTAACAACCCTGTTATGCCTCACTATAATGGACCAATCGCGATCTTCTCTGGTCATCGTGGTTCTTAGACGACTTCGTCCAGGATTTTTCTCGACGGATCCGGTTCCCGAAAACGGTTTCCATGAGTTGAACACGACGCTGTGCGTTAAATTGAATTTTTCTACAAATCTGTATTTGAAACGGATCTACTTCTAACCTAATCACAATATGCCGACTCATTCTATCATCAAAACATTGGTGGTTAGTTATTTTTACATTTTAATTTAACCGATTGCTGTAAAAAACACTAAGAAATTCGGTGAGGTGTGCTGGCGAATGAAATGCAGATTTTGGCTAACACGCTTGTAAATCTTGGTACTCGACTAGCTCTGTCCACACACTCGTATACGTTTAAGTATTCGACACGCAAGATATGCATCTTTGTTTCTAAGCAGTATTTTTATATTTCATTCAAATCTTTTCATGAAATTTTACAGAATATACAAATTTTCTTCATTTTGTACACTAGTGTATTTTTTTCCATGAAATTCATGAAAACAAAGATATGTATGTAGTAAATACCACAAATGTATAAAATATATTTTGTAAATAGCATATAAGTTTGTAAAGGGTGTATCCGCGAAGCTTCTATTAATCCTCTTGAGATAAAATTATTCTTTTTAACTGTAAGTTCTATTGAAAACGTTCCCTCGAAAAAAAAAGACTTGATTTATACAGATGAGTTGTTCTGTTTAAACGTTGGCACTTAGGCACGCGACGATAGTCGACGGACAGTCAATAGTTGATGATTGGAGATTAAAAGTGATTAAAATTGTGAACTAGATTTACGATCGGAGGTTATGTATTTAAGTAAGATAATTACTGAGAATTGATGTGTAGGAGTCAAGAGTGCTCCAAGAGTAAGTTGAGTAAATTATAAGTTAGTAGCCTTAAGCCGTGTGATTGCTCTTCCAATTATTTACAAAGTGCATTTCCTTCCTTTTGTTTTGTTGATTAAGTAAAGGGATAAATAAATTGAGTTTAAAACTTCCTATGGTTGATCTTTGCTCGAACACCCAAACACCAACAACCCAAAAGGGATTGTTACAAGTTTGTGATATGAAAAAGAAATAGAGATAAAATATATGATGCAGATATTTAGAGTGAGGAAGTCGATGTTAAATATACTTCCCATGGCCTTCTAGTGTTCATAAGTAAATCAGTGCTATAAGAATGGGAAAAAAGATCCTTATCATATATTCTTCATATAAAGTGTGTTTTTTTAGAGGTATAGAATATATTGCAATAAAACAACGATGTATTATTCGATTGACATGATTTTTTTTATTTGAAAGATAATCTTGTGGCATTACATTTTAAATATGATTTCTGGCATATGACTGCCACGGCTGGCTCGGATGTAGTCCAATCTGGACGTCCAATTTTCGATGACTTTTTCCAACATTTGTGGCCGTATATCGGCAATAACACGGCGAATGTTGTCTTCCAAATGGTCAAGCGTTTGTGGCTTATCCGCATAGACCAATGACTTTACATAGCCCCACAGAAAATAGTCTAGCGGTGTTAAATCACAAGATCTTGGAGGCCAATTCACAGGTTAAAAACGTGAAATTAGGCGGTCACCAAGCGTGTCTTTCAATAAATCGATTGTGGCACGAGCTGTGTGACATGTTGCGCCGTCTTGTTGGAACCACAGCTCCTGGACATCATGATTGCTCAATTCAGGAATGAAAAAGTGAGTAATCATGGCTCTATACCGATCACCATTGACTGTAACGTTGTGGCCTTCATCGTTTTTGAAGAATTACGGACCAATGATTCCACCAGCCCATAAAGCGCACCAAACAGTCAGTTTTTCTGGATGTAACGGTATTTCGACATACACTTGTGGATTAGCTTCACTCCAAATGCGGCAGTTTTGTTTGTAGACGTAACCATTCAACCAGAAGTGCGCTTCATCGCTAAACAAAATTCGCTTATGAAAATCGGGAACAACGGCAATCTCGTTTTGGGCCCATTCGACGAATCTACGCCTTGCTTGATCATATTTAAAATGTAATGCCACAAGATTATCTTTCGAATAAAAAAAATTCATCTCAGTCGAATAATACATCGTTGTTTTATTGCAATTTAAAGTTCTATACCTCTAAAAAAACACCCTATATAGGCACAACATAACAATTATTTCCGAATTTATTCTTTATTTGAATTGCTAATGCTTTCATTTTATATCAAACTTCTGAATTAGGAACGCAGTAGTTAATGTAGAAATAATGCTAACAATAGCTAACATTGTGAGAGAACTCTTCAGCCTCTTTTTGGTGAGTAAAACACTAGCGTGTGTTCATACGATTAAGAAACCCACAAAAAATACTTTGGAAATACTGACTCACAAAACTAATGTAACAAAATACGAGATAAGCTGAAAAATAAAGGTTATTGACACGCACGAAACCCATGCGTTTTTGTAATGTTGACAAAATAAAAAGTGGAGTCAGTTTTTTTTCTGATTTCTGTATGGTACAGCTTCATTCTTTCCATGCAAACAATACCATTGGACACAATATTTTTATAAGGAATAAACTCCAAAAATATGTTGAAACATTATATTTTTAAACAAAAAGGTTATGCGTCACTCGTATAATGTGAAGAAATATTAATTTATTTATTGTCAAAAGAAATAAAAATATCATAAACCCGAATGAATTTGATTTTGAAGAATATATGTTTACACGGAATTTAAAAATTATTAAATACCTTACTAATTCGAATCCAAGCCGCCATCGATTCCAAGTCGTGTAAGCCGTATAAAATGGTTAATCGATATCCAATATTTACGAAATTAAAAAAAAAATTAAAATTAGCACTAATAAAAAGTGAATAATAAGTTAATTTTACCAGTATTAAAAATTTTTAAAACTGTAATATCTCAAACCGTTAGTATCATTTGTATGTCCCCCATCAAACGAATTTTTCCCCTTCGATTCTTAGCCACATCCGATTTTCAGTAGCATTAACATTGGAAAAAATTCGGCTTAGATTCGAAAAAAAAAACAATAGTTATTGATTAGAATATGTCATAGTGCATTAAAATGGTAAAATATTCAAAAAAGTTACTTAAAGAGATGAATCATGGTAGTTTCTTTAAAAAACTAAAACCGAGCAAAATTCTGCTTAATTTTGAATCTGAAATGGAGGAGACTTCGAAAAATAATTATGATCTTAAAAATAAATTATATTTTAATTTATCAGATAAAGAGTGTTTTTTTTCAGGTATAGAAGTTTAAGTTGGCATTACTTTCCAAGATGGCGACCGATTTAACAGCTGTCAAGCGATTTATTCTCAGTTTGGTTTGGCAATTCATCAAAACGATCATCAAGCAAGGCGTAGATTCGTCGAATGGGCCCAAAACGAGATGGCCGTTGTTCCCGATTTTCATAAGCGAATTTTGTTTGGCGATGAATCGCACTTCTGGTTGAATGGCTACGTCAACAAACAAAACTGCCGCATTTGGAGTGAAGCTAATCCCCAAGTGTATGTCGAAACACCGTTACATCCAGAAAAACTGACTTTTTGGTGCGCTTTATAGGCTGGTGGAATCGTTGGTCCGTACTTCTTCAAAAACGATGAAGGCCACAACGTTACAGTCAATGGTGATCGGTATAGAGCCATGATTACTAACTTTTTCATTCCTGAATTGAACAATCATGATGTCCAGGAGCTGTGGTTCCAACAAGACGGCGCAACATGTCACACAGCTCGTGCCACAATCGATTTATTGAAAGACACGTTTGGTGACCGCCTAATTTCACGTTTTGGACCTGTGAATTGGCCTCCAAGATCTTGTGATTTAACACCGCTAGACTATTTTCTGTGGGGCTATGTAAAGTCATTGGTCTATGCGGATAAGCCACAAACGCTTGACCATTTGGAAGACAACATTCGCCGTGTTATTGCCGATATACGGCCACAAATGTTGGAAAAAGTCATCGAAAATTGGACGTCCAGATTGGACTACATCCGAGCCAACCGTAGCAGTCATATGCCAGAAATCATATTTAAAATATAATGCCACAAGATTATCTTTCGAATAAAAAAAATTCATGTCAATCGAATAACACATCGTTGTTTTATTTCAATTTAAAGTTCTATACCTCTCAAAAAAACACCCTTTATATACTTACTAAATCATGAAGAATGTGAGTATCTCAGATTGGATAGGTCAGTATTGCTAGAGATTCCATCTGGCCCTTTGCATATTTTAAGACAATTGTGTATAAAATGTTTAGTTCCAGTGATTTTTTTAATGAAATCATTTGACGGTACGTTTCCTTTTTTGGTACATGTGAGCATTTCTATAATAAATATTCATTGCAATTCTAAAATTTAGTTGTGAGAATTTATAAAGAAACTGAATTAAAAAAAGCTTTTAACTATGCAAAAGGTGTGTGTGTGTGAGTGGGGAGGGGTTAACAACAGTTTCAATTTTATGATTAATGTAATATTTACAAACTCATTTTTAGAAACATGTTGGGAGATTTTTCTATAATATTTAGACAATTAGGTATGATTTTTAAAGTACCTAAATTTTGCTATGAATAAAACTAACCATTATTTAATAAAAAAAAATATGTTGTTCTTTTTTATCTTAATAATAATATTAACTTTTCGAATTTTATTTATACATTTAGTGGTTTTTAGAGAAAGCTAAATGTAATAAAAGGAAACCAAACCATAGTCTGTTTGTGAAACCCATGTTTTCTAATTTTAACATTAGAAAAAAATGGGAGTAGCTGATATCAAGCAGAAATATAATTAGATTATTATTAAAATATTCAATTTAAAAGTAGAGAAGGGAAAAAAAGAAGAAAGTTGAAAACGACGAGCGATAAAATGCCAAATGTTGCAATCTCCTCTGTGGATTTCTCTGATTTCCGCCAACCGTCCAGGCGTGGAGTATGAGTCATCTATCGAGAGGCCTTTATTGGCTAATAATACCGGCAGGAAGCAAGAGTGAATTAAATAGGAAACGCATGGCCGGAGCTGTTTGTAAACTTCCGGCACTCTTTCTCTTTTCTATGTTTACAAATAACGATAATCTCGATTGAAACTTACAGATTGTCCTTTGTCCCAATCCTAAAAGAACTGCTGTGTTACGGGGTCATCCTGAACCATCTTTCGGTGAATGATTCAGATGGACATTATTACAAAATAACACTCCAAAACAATGATTCAAAAAACAAATATGAAATGTATTTATTAAGTTACTATATGAAATGTATAACGATTTATACTGTACTGTTGCACTTGTATTGTTGATTTGACTAATAAAATTATAGATTTTGCAATACAGATTTATGTATTTTCGTAATCTTTAGTTTTAACAGGTTCGAAAATTAATAGACAAGGGTCAGATGAGTAATATTTTTAGGTTAATAACAATGGGAACTCTTTTATGTGTGTGTGTGTCTCATGTTCCCCAAAATTTTTATATGTTTTTTAATCTTTTATGTCAAATGCAGTTTGATGTAGCCTTGTATAGGATTTGATGCTAAATCTCGTGGCAGCCTAGAGGTCATGGTCATAAACTCATATCCTGCTTTACCGAGTTATGGGTTCAAGTCCTAATGCTATTAAAGACCTGCTGTGTAGAGGAGCTGGTGTACGTTTAATCTGTGAAGGTTCTAAGTCCCCACTTTGACGTGGTGTGTCAAGTGTCGTTCTCGTTACTAAACCGAGGCTAAAAAATGCAAGGTCTTCACCAATAGCACTAGTGTAGGTTCAAAAGGCGACGTTAATACAAATCAAACAGTTGCTAGATATTTTAAATATGGAAGTAAAACATTCCCTGTGTGTGTGTATTTTATAAATTGTAAATGTAGGTATAATTAGTGGCGTATATATATACAAAGGGGAAGGGTCAACCCCTGTATGTACCCCTCCGCCTCACTAGAGAAGCCTCTGCACACCCCTGGGTATAATTATGTTTAATTTGGCGAAGCATCAAGTTTGGCGAAAAAACTGAAAGTATTCCACTTTAAACTTTCCCATTAAGTTTCAAAAATAATTTAAGGATTAATATTTTGGAAATCTGGTGGCGTTTCAATGACTAACTAAGTGTTTAGTGATTAAAATCAGGCTACCAAACACTCTCTCTCTCTCTCTCTCTCTCTAGGAACTAAATTATTATTTTTATTCAATAGATATTATTTACAAAACTTTTAGCTTCAGATATAAAGATAAGACTATTTTCTTGAAGAAAACGAGACAGTCGATTATATATGGAAAACATATAACTTGCAGTTTAAATTAAATAAATGTCTAAATCCACTCACCCACAGATATGGCATCTTTTACTTAGCGTCAGCTATGTCAACTACAACATAAAATGAGAAAGAGAGAAATATAATTATATACAGGGAAAGGGGGGTAGCTACCGCCGTATCGATGGTACCGGGCCCCAAAATATACAAGCAAAAAAATCGTCAAATGTTAAAGGGCCCCGTAGGAATTTTCGATACAGGCCCCTCTCCGAATTAGCTTCACCAGAGATTATGTATATATTATGAATAAAATATACTTTATCTGAATTTAGATTCAAACATTTTTTTAAAACAGTCCAAACGAGATATTAAATTTTCATGCCATAAAGTAGAAGATATGCATGTATAATTTACTATATTATCGTCTGGAATGCTTTTGAGAGAAATCTATGCTCAACACCTAGAACAGGGTGGTGAACCTTTATGGATCAACGTTTTTCTTAAGAAATGTTTGATGAGGTATAGGCATGCCATCAAACAATTTTGACTTGTGATTACTTGAAAATAATAAAACTAAATACTAACAACTCAAAACTATATATTTACTATGAAAAAGTACATTTTTCACTGTATAGTTTAAAATGTTTTAGTTACACGTGTAATTCAAATTAAAGTAACATTAGTGTGACTGCTGTTGCTGCAGATTGGATTTCAAATAACTTATATTAGGATTGTAAAGTGTTACTTTTAGCAGAATGCATGCTGAATTAGAGTCATCTGCCAAATGATTTCCAAGCAATTAATTATTTTTGCTGTGTTTCACTTTTTTGACAAGAGGATTTTTGATTTGTTTCAAAATGCCGTTTTACAGATACCACTGTTCCAGAACATGAAACATGCAGAACTTTGTCACCTTTACTAATAATGCTATACTTCTAGATTCACCAAGTCTGAAATTCTTTGTTACACTTACTATCTTACACTTTTTGTTCTGAACTAGCCATGTTGAATAACAGTTAAAAATCGTAAATGTTACACAAATAAATTCTAAAATACAGTTCTGTCAACGAAATTGATTATGCTATGAGTAGATAAATTTTGCATCATACGCAACGACGTAACTAAGACAAGTCAATAACAAACAAATGTGTTCCCTGCTGCCCCAAGACCGATTATTCGCGTTTGTTCGTAATATTTCAGTGCGAAATTTGTTATTTTGAAATAAAATGCAAACCAATTTGATTGCTTGAGTGCCCAAAACATAGTATCGCGTACCACTGATGGCACGCGTGCCACTGGTTCGCTATCCTGATCCAGAAGTTGTAATTTTTTTTAACCATTAGCCTATTCAAATCTTAGGGAAAATATCAATATGGAACAGAGTAAAATCATACTCAAATATGATAACAAAAGTAAGAGTTTCAATGTTTAAATCAAGAAACAATGTTTTAAAATTTTGCCAAAATCAGATTTAATTAATAATAAATTTTATTTTTGTAGTATATAAAAGCTTCATATATTAAGAATCCATTTTTGATACCTTCATTTCAAGTTTAATTTAGTGAATAAGCAAGAACTATTTATGAGCCTCAATATTGATTTTCAGTTAATTGATATTCTGCTATAAATAATGATACTCAAATTCTAATCCTTTTATTGATTTTGCAATATCTAAATAGAGAAGTGATTCATTTCCCGGAGCTTCTCGTTCGATATTTTTAGAATTCCAAATTTAGCTTCTTTTCAGTTTATTTATACTTTTTCTACTTCTATTTTTACTTCGTTAAAACAGTTGCATTTAATATTGATCGTGGTAGAGTAGTTATTTCACATTTAGATATAGTTTACGAAAAACATTTCTACCGTTTTTTTAATGGGCATTTAAGAAATATACACCTCATCAATCGAAGATGATCTTAACTACATAACTTTTAAAAATGTTCGGTAATATATGTTTATAATATGAGTATATAAATTAAGAAATTCTTTTCATTTGGAAAATAAAGTTTTTTTAATGAAACAAAGTTTTAATTACATTGCTTTAATTAAACGTTCAGAATTGTCTTTCAAATTCACATTTTCCCTTAGAAATAAAAAATGGAATTTTTTTTCAATAATTTAGGTTATAAGCAAATTTTCGAACGAAACGATTTCATACGACTTTTTTGTTTTAAAACATGGCATTTTCTCTAGAATATTAACTGTCATAACTGTTAAACTGAAAATATTTTTAGGAATCTAAAAAGTTAGTCAAGGGATTCAAAATGTATCGCATAATCATATATTTAAGTAATTGAGAATAAAAATAAGTATATATATATATATATAATATACGCGCTCACACACATATAGGAATGATGAAAGTTTTAGTTATTGAGGAAGATTTACTTGATGAAAATATGTATCCGAATGATTATCGATGCAACCAAAAAGTTAGCAACGTAAGCTTGAAAATTAAAATATCATGTAGTACATCAATATTTCCTGAAAATAAATTGTCAGTGCTCTAACAGCCTCTAAAGATTTTTAGAAGCTTTGCAATTGACGCTTACCCTAATTTTGTTCGTATATATTTTTATTTCAGCTAACATTATAACCGGGAAAGAATCATGATTTTCCAAGACATTTTTTTTCGCATTGATAAGTAACGTGCTTAAGCCCTTAAATTACGGATAATTACAAAATTAAATAAAGAAATCAATTCTCAATAGTTAGTAAATGTCAATAAAAGTGCAGTAGAACCAATATACTGATGTACTTTTCGCTGTACAAGTTCAATATTGTCCTGTTTTGATTAATTTTGTAAGATAATCTGCTACTCATAGCTTCAGTTGTATCACATTTTAATTGAATACATATAAATGATCAATTGCCTCACGTTGACTATCACTGTTAGCAGATATAAGCAAAATTCATTTAACCTATGTAAGATGACAAAGTCCTTTAATAAGAAGCAATAACAATGAGTTTTCCTCCTAAATTGTATCATTTTATGACAAGTTTTTTGTTCTTGTTTTATTATTGACACATAACACATTAAGTTTAATGTCCGATTCTTTTTCATAAAATGAAAAATGTTCTACAAAATGAAGAATCAGTCTGATTTTCAGATGACCATGGTGACCGAATGGTTATGGTCGTGAACTCGTGATCGGCATTGTCGAGTCCTAGTGCCATTGAAACCCAGCTCTAGAGAGGGCTGATGAACGTTTAATCTGCCGAGGCTTAAATTCTTCCCGTTGGCATAGTGTGGAAGTTTATGGGAATCCCCCTGGAATCCACCCTGGACACCAAGATTGAATTGAGGCAAAGAACGACCAGATGACATTTTTATAATAACAAATTGTATTTATTCACTTGAATCAATTATCAACCATCTAATTACAAAGATTTATCAAGATGTCTTCGTCAATGTGATTGACCCTTACTATTAAATTAAATCACGAAATATGATACTTATCAAATATTAAACTCAATATCGAACGGGATTACCGGAATAAGAGGACCGAGAGATACACGCAAATTGAATTACTAGCATTCATTAAATTGCCACTAACTTTATTATATATTTACTCTCATGATCCGATAATCTTGATTTAAATTTCACCTGCCTTTTACTTCCTCACTTTCCAGGCGAATCAAACTTTCCAATTGTAGATCGCTGCCTAATAATCAGCGAGACGCTAGTCGCACAATCAACTTGAATTTTTTAGAACTCCGTCAACCTATCTTTTGGCGTAATAGCCTCTACTGCTAACTTACAACACTCTCCTTAAATACTTTGACTAATTTGCATATCCCGGTTTCTTCTTTTAGAGCTGGTTGGAAATATTCGCGAATTTACAATCCCCAAAGACGCCTAAGAGTATTAGTGATAAAGTGCCGTACAGATCCGTCACAAGTTTGGAGAGTGGTATTCCAACTCATCCTCGTTACTTGACCGTAGTTCAAAATTACGAGGTCCGATGACAATATCCCCCTGTTGCTTCAGAGTGCTATGTAAATCTGAATTTCAGGTACCTTAAAATCAGACGTATAACGCACACCTATACTTTGAAGCTGCATTTTTTAATTTTTAGATATGTTCGCCGTATAACTCGCTTCCCCTTTTGTTTTGAAGAAACCTGAAATGCCCATGTGTGATTATATGCCCATATTCGAGGTATTATCTCAGGGTTTTGAAATTATAGTATACTTTCAGAGCTACAACCCTTTAAGTTCATGTGTCGTTTCTTTTAAATAAACAGTATTTCGATGTATGTAGAATAATAATATTTTTTTAATGCCCATCTCTCTTTTTTATTTTTGAAGCTATCATTTTTATGCCCGGCGTATATAACGCTCACTCGTAAATTTTGATCTTATTTTTTGTGCTAAAAGCGTGCGTTATACGCCAGATTTTGCGGTATGTCCTATAATTATTAAAAACAAGTATAATTCTGAATAACTAAAAATTATTCTGGTATCAGATATAGAAAATGAAATTGGATTTAAATATCAAATGTTTCGAGATAAAACTTGATACTTTAAATAATTTGCTAAGAGGAAACTTTCTGTTGCAACGAGTGATAAAACCATAGTTCAAATATTTTATATAAATTTACGGCTTTCCTTTGTAACATTATGTGTGTGTATTTTTTTTTTTTTTTTTGGTATTTTGGTTATATATGATTTTGTTTTCAAAAGCGTAAAGAAAGAGCAATGCTACTGCATCATATCTTGAAGGCGAAGGACTTTTCCCTATATTGAACAATTTATTAGGTTAATGGTCAATATATTAAGTTCCATTGTTCTCTTAGTGTTGTTCTTTTAACTGGCATCTCATTTGAGGAAGGGATGCATGATGCGATTGTCCAACTGCTTCTTCAAATATGTTTTTTTAAACATCAGATAAGATAAAAATATATAGTAATACACAGTAAAAATATGAATACTATTACTTCCGGATTCTCTTTTCTAGTAAAATGATGGTTATTGTCTTCTGTATAGTTAAATTTAGTCTGCTGTTTCATTGTATAGTCAATGGATGATATCAGAGTTATTTAAGAAACAAAAAGCTGAGGAAATTCGGCATCGATTTGACGTCGGATGAAATACTTTTTTCTAACTACATCTAGCCTGTAAATTTCCTTAAGAAAAACGTATCCCTCTTTTTAAAAATTATTTTCGTTTTAATCCATGACAAAGTTATCGTATCTTAGTTAATAAGAGTTATGGTATTTGAACAAAAGAAAAACACGCATTTCTCTCTATAATTCTTTTTGATGCTAGAGATTATATTCTTTTCACAGCTTTTTTTTAATGATTGATTCATAAAGTGAACTAAAGAAATGGGGATGGGGGAAAAGATGTATTTGCATGCTATTTTAATAGAGAAAAAATCCCACCTAAAATTTTTATATACATCTTATAACAGTCAATAAAATAATGTCAACTAAAAACATTTTTCAATGAAAACACGTGTCAGAGATAATCAATATTGCACATTATTCCAGTCTTGCAAATATTTGCATAATGAAAGCTATAAAAAAGATTTAATAATATTATAAATTTAAAAAAATATTTTGGATGAGAGTTTACAATATAATTTTTCCATCCAACCTTTTAAAAAATCTTCACATGTAGGTTTCACAATCATTTACTTGTGCCCTAAGGTTATTAAAATACATTACATACGAAAACTGACAAATGAGTACCGAAAAATATCGAAATTATCTAAATAATTGTATGTTTGATGAATTCTACATCTTCTGAAACAGAATGTAAGATAGAATACGGAATATAACAAGACACAGTGAAATATTTCGATTTCTCCGTGAAAATCATGCTTAACATGCATGATATTCATGAATATATGTTAATACTTTAAATCTTTTTTGGGTTCTCTGCTGTGATATCAGTCAGAAATTGAATGACAAATAGTTAGAGCAAGGATATTGTGAATAACAGCCAAAGTTTGTTCCACGGACACCTTTTATTTATATTTACACACTTTTACAAGGTTCACTTGTAAGAAACAGAATCTTTGAACTCGATTTTTACCCACTTTAAAAGGTAAAATTCGAAATTTTGCGCACTTGTCAAGGACCGATGACAATACAATAATTTCATAATTTTGTACCATTGTCCTGATAAGGATAAACAAGAATAACGATTTCCAGATTTGGAGACTAATTCAATATACCATTGCCAGATTTGGCGACTAATTCTATATACCATTTCCAGGTTTGGTGACTAATTCCAGATCCCATTTCCAGATTTGACGACTAAAGATTAAGAGTAACCCTAACAGCGAAAACGCTTTTTTGCGTCAGTAATTTCTTATCATAATATAAACAATGGTACAGTTTTTCTGAAAATAAAAATGAAAGAAAAAGACTCGTGCATGTGAAAAAAAATAATTTGTTCTAATTCAGGGATGTGCAAATTTTTTCGGTGGCAAGCCAAAAGCTAATAAAAAAAAAGTGTATGAATAAATGATAGTTTAAAAAACTAAAAATACATGCTGTTATTGTAGATCGAACTAAAAAAATGAAAAATAAATTATAGTTTAAAAAAACTAAAAAACACGCTTTCTTACTAGTTCTATTCCGAAATGCTGAGTTAGTGTAAAAATGTAGTACAAAGCACCCCACGCTTTAACCCCAAAGACATTAATTTTCTCGTAAATCATTTTATTCTTATATTCAGAACTATTTATTTACTTTTGAGTTCAAATAATCATAAAGCGTGTTTTTTAGTTTTTTTAAACTATACTTTATAATTATTTAAATGATTAAAAAAATCACCAAAATGGATGATAATATCTCTAAAACATGCAAAGTTTAAATACATGTTAAGTTCAATCAGCGTCGATGATTCATTACAATTCTTCCTCCGAATGAAAAAAAAAATATTTAGAATAATTTCAAAAGAAGCCAACCTATAAGCAAACATAGCTTTAACAACAGACGATTGTATTTAAGCAAATAAATTAATCAATCAGATATTTTAGTTGAGTTAACTATTGAATTAAAGCAGACGATAATAATATGGCAGAGGATTTTCAACTGTATTTATATAACTGCTGTATAATTTAAATAGTTAATTAAAAATTAAGAAAATGAATACAGTACAAAATTAAGAAAATAGATTTAAAAATAGAACATAACATTTTTCCTTGAAAAAGCTATTAGGTACTCTAAAATCAATATTAGGAGAAATATTTTTAATAAGTCAGTTCAAATACTGGCTTATGCTGATGACATTGGTATTATTGCTAAACAGCACAAGCTCCTTAACAGGCATTTATGGCATTAGAAAAAAGTGCTAAGAGAATTAACTTATCTATAAACGAGAATAAAACTAAATATTTACTCTGTTTAAAGTCCAACTTACAACTTAGTCATAGAGAAATTAGCAATTATAAATTTGAAAAAGTTAGCAGTGTTACTTATTTGGAAACGGAGATAAATAATAAAAATGAGCTGGCCCCAGAAATTTATAAAATAATCATTACTGCAAATAGATGTTTTTATGCCTTGAAGAGTTATTTAAAATCCAGTTTTCTCAAATTAAGAACTAAATTGCTTCTTTACAAAAGACTTATAAGATCTGTCCTGACTTACGAGTCAGAGACTTGGCCATTGACTTTACGTGATGAGGAAGCTTTGGAAATTTTCGAGAGAAAGATTGTACACTCCATTCTTGGTGGGATCCAAGTGAGTGGATAATGGAGAAGATCTAACTTAGAACTTTACAAAATTTACAAACAAAATGAAATTGTAAAATTTGTTAAATTACAGAAATTTAAACGGGTTGGTCATCTGACTAGAATGAATGAAGATCGTATCGTAGCTGCAAGAAAATCTTTCTGGCAAAGCCTATAGGAAATAGACCTTGGAGCAGACACTCGTTAAGATGGATTGGATTAACTGAATTGAAAAAATCCTAAAAATTTTAAAGGTCAAAAATTGGATAACAGTTGCTAAAAGTAGCGATGCCAGGAGAAGATTTCTGGAGAAGGTTAGGGCCCACCCAGGGCTGTTGAGCCATTGAAAAAGAAGAAATATTTTACAATATGAAACAGATATGTGATTTCTATCTACTAATAAAACATCTTATTAGATAGGAATCTTCATAACGAGCATATCATATCCCTATCAGTTTTTTTGTAGAGTATATAATCCTATTAAAATATATATGTGAAAACATTAAGGTAATATAAACAGTTATAAATAAAACCCTCTCTCTAGATGTTTTACAAGAATAAAAAACTGTCAAAAATCTCATATTGCAATTATTTTAATGGTTCATTTTAAAGAATAATGTTGCGTTTATCCGCGAAGGTTTTGCGTGAAAAAACTGAGCTATTATTAATATTAACAATAAAATTCTTTAATATAAGTTGAAGCATTTTTAAAATATTTCTTTCCCATGAACATCGTGTTCTTCCATCTGTAATGTAAGTTAAATAAGCCTAACTTCAATGAACCGTATCAGTTTTTTTTCTTGCAAATATTTCAATGAGAAATTCCTTGTCAATATAAAAGTGCAAAAATCGATGAGAGTAACATCACACAATTTCACGGTTCTCCGTAAAATTTCCGAGTGTTTTGTTATTTTTTGCAGAACACTATCTAAGCAAAATTCGTTGCTGCTTTTACTAAGAATGTTATCACATTTCTCCGAATCATGCAATTATAGTCTCGCGTGACATCCTTACAACCACATACTTATTTTTTGTTTCAAAAGTATTATGCATCATTGTTTTTTTCCCGCTGTCTTGATAGTGTATTGGTCACCTTTCAGTCCGAGCGGATACCTCGAATTTTTGAAAGATATGTGTTGGCGTCTGAATTATTCCTAAGCGAGATAGCTTTCCAAGTCGTACTGAACACAAAGCAATATGAACTGCACAAAAATATCTGTGAGAATTGGGATATAATTTTCAGATATTGTTTAGATGTTGCAGATTCTTGAAAGATATGAATTAAAATTCTTTTATGTGATTAGGTAGCTATTTATTTGAAACTAAATAACTGAGATAAGATTGATACAAGACCGTATTATCTTATGTGCAATCTTATAAAGTCACATCAAGGAAATTTAAATAAAAAAAATGCATGAAATAGCAAAACTTTCAGTGTAAGTTGTTTGGAAAAATACTATTTATATTAAAATCTTCATTTGTTTTCATTCTCAGATAGTAACATACACAAAGTTGTAAAAAGTTAATGTTCATTTTTTTAACCATTAAAAATTTGCAATTCAGCGTTTTTACTGCAGTTCTGAAGGTTAATTGCATTAGAGCAGGGGTGGGCAGACTTTTACATGGCGCGGTCTACTTTTAATTTTTCAAGATGTTGTGGTCCACCTTGTGACGTAGGTGTGATGAGAAAAAAAACAATACTCAGCAATATTTAAATTTTTAACAATAATAAATACGGAATATGTGTACTTACCTACATAACTACAGTAGAAAAACTTAATCTTTTAAAACTACGTTTTAAGTAAAACGCAAAATACAAACATTATAATTATACCTATAAATTTAATAGTATCAAATGATGCATTTTCAATCAATTCACAATACATCAAAAAACAAATAATTTTCCCTTAAAATTACGAGTAGTTCACGTAGCTACAGTCTCAGTAGAAGACTTAAGTCTTCATATTATCCGTCCCAATCTTGAATACCTCGGTATATAATTACTAATTGCTAATCTTGCACTGGATTATAAGTGGGCGTCTGTGAAACGGGAATGATATGTTGTCTTAATATTCTTCGTTCAAAATGGAGATTTACACAGATAGGTAGAGCAAAAGAAAGATGTTAAATGAAGTGTAACTATTTTTAAAATTGTGGGATACTTTACTTCGTCTATTAGATTCCAAAAGATATTCCTTATAAGTTACATCCTTTTGAAGGAGAAAAAAGCTTCGTTTTCCTCGAGAACATGTATAACATGTTTTTAGTTATATTTTTCACATCAACATTGCCAAATGGGTAACCCATGAATGCAACTTTTGATTCTAGTCTAATAAACTCTTCAAAATGTCTCTAAAATTTGGGTTACAGTTTTATTCACGGTGTCTCTTCCATTCACGGTTGTTTCCATTATCTCGATAACCTCCTGTGTTTCTTTTAGTATGCGCGCGTCTAACGTTTTTATGTGAAGGCGATCACTTCAAAATGTCTTGGTGATCCACCGGTCGATCGCGATCGACTTAATGCCCACCCCGGCATTAGAGTAATATAATGAATACAAACAATATTTAAGTGATTCTGAATTGTATGAAACAATAAAATTTATAGAATATCCAAAACTAACAATTTTTTTATGTTGCTCACTTCCTTAATTCTTGAACTAATTTTTACAATCTAGCTATGTGGATTGTTATTACATTATACTCAATATATAGTTCAGCCTTTTTACATTGACCATGTCTGTAATTTGTGTGTTGACAACTGGGAAAGTGATACATAAAATTAATTTAATGTTAATTTAAATTCTGAAACTTGATTGGTTGTGTCTGTTCTACATCAAAAGCTAGAGAAAATGTATTTATAATTTCATATTCGTATTATTTTAATCTTAAAAATAAGAATTTATTATTTTTAAGTTTGTTGCTTCATGTAATTTTAAGTTTGACATCCTATTTTATAAAACAATTGGAGACATTTTGAAAAAAGATAGTTTGGAATGAAGTTCTTTTTATACAGGTATAAATAACGCGCAGATGAAAAATTAAAGTTTATAAGCTTCAGATTATTTCCCATCTATATTAAAATCATAAATTGATTAAAACATTTTGAATCCGATAATCCGTAATAGATAGTTGTTGTAAGAACTGCTTCATGTATGTTTAGAGACATGATAACATTTGAGATAATTTTTTTCATCCAGATAAAAAATAATTATCCAATATTTATCATCATAAATAATGATTAAATGACCAAAGGACACCAAATCATAGATTTCAAATGATACACGTGTGACATTTCTGTGCGTTGGTTATAGATGATTTCATGTATTCCACAATTTTTTTTTTCAAAAGAACTAGATAATGAGGCTCTCTCTCAATCATACAAACACATGTAAATTAGAATAATATGCCAAAATTAACTGTCCTTGAATAGTATTAATTTGTTCTAGTTGATTTAAAGAAACTCAGAAGCTCTCTGCTGTTACTATTTTACGATTTTTACTGTCGTTTTTCTTATATCTTTCAATTAAATAATGTTCATTTTTTGACAAAAAAAGAAATGAAAATAAGTTATAGATTGAAAAGCTTGCTGCGGGAAGTTTCTTCTTAAAATAAATTCATGTAAAATACAGTTACTATTCGATTTCTAATATGTGTATCAGTATTTTAGTACTGAATTTTGTAACGGGTTCTTAACTAACCTCTAGAGCAGAGGTTCCCAAATTTTTTTGTCTCATAGTCTCTCTCTCATCCTTGCCATGTTTTTCGATTTTGTGTAGACCCCTACTTAGCTAATATTAAACTTTTGCAAATTTATAAAGGGCATTTAAATGTTGAACATAGGTTAAAACGTCATTGTTTTAGCAGATTGTCTGTGACAAACTGAGAAACTGTTAAAATTCGCGACGTCCAGTTTTTTATATTCCTTTAGCTTGATTCTGGCAAGAAACACTGAAATGATGGGCCTTGTTTTAACAATATTTATGCTATCGCCTTGTAACTGCAAATTAACCCCAGTAAATTTAGTAACTAAAGCTGTTAAATAGGTAAATCTGGTTTACAATTGATTAAATTTTCTTCTAAAATTAAAATCACGATCTGGTTTAGGCTATCGTAGACCCTCATTTATACCTCATGGACCCTAATTTTTTCGCTAACGTGGACCCTTTGCAGGTCGTCATAGATCCTTGGGGGTCCGTATAGCCCACTTTGGGAATCACTGCTCTAGAGAAATCTATTAAATGCTTGTTTTGATGGAAGTATCTTTATTTCTTGGAGGTTGCTGTAGAGCGACAAGATGTTTCTATAGATTTTAAATAGCATTTGAATTTAAAGAATCGATAATAGACGAGACACTGGATATTTTTATGTACTAGGCAGTCATGGATAGCGCTTGTGTAAAGACACATTATTTTGTCTTCTGTATAACAAAACGTATCTCTGAAAACAGATCAGATAAGACAAACATGACGTAGAAGAATTTAATTGTCAAATCGAGCAGCGTCCATTATTTTAATTGGGATCACATGTAGTGTTTTGAAATCACTCACCCTGATACTGGCCCATACCATTTTATACGATAAAATATTATCGGTTCCTTTTCATGTATATTTTAGATTTTGGAATGGATGCGTACCCCGGATATGATGGGGTTCACAATCGGATGAAAATTAAGTTTATTCTCTTGTGAGTATGTCCATTCTTTTTCAGTCTAATAGAGATATTGTCTACACCAAGGGTGTCAAACTCAAAAAGTAACTCGGGCCGAATAAACAAGGTACTATTTAAGATGGGTCGCAAAAAAGAAAACCCAACAATATTCATAGAAACGTAAGTTCATTTCGAATATTTCATTATAATAAACATAAATAAAAAAACCAAGAAAATTTTAATTTTTACATCCTGACGCTTGGCATCTCTTTTCTGCTACTATCTTTCCTATTTCGGGAGAAATTTTGATATTTTATTGCGTATTATTGTTTGCCGATTTACTGGCCGGGCCGCAAGAATGTTTATTGTGGGCCGCATGTGGCCAGGGGGGCGCGAATTTGACACCCCTGGTGTGCATTATTGCAAACAGGCGATGAGCTGCTTTCTTCTCAGTAACACACACCAAAAGTATTCGGGTGTTTCATCTTGCTTGCAACACCGGTCTGAAAACAGTTTTCTGAAATATGGGAATAATCGTGTGGCAGAGCACGAAATTTATTTGCTGCTGTGCCAGGTGTAATGTAATTGTCACACTTCTCTGTTAGAACAATATACCTGCTGTCCATGGACACTGTACTGTAAGAATAACTTACCATCTTGCGCCAGCTACACATTTCACTTGCTCGAAATATTGTTCGAAGTCGTGAAACATCAGTATGGTAAATATCCGTTATTTTTCACCTTTCTTTCAGAATTAGGGTAATTACCTCAAGTGTCAAGTCGTTTAAATAATATGTATACTGAATATACTTAAAATTCACAATTTATTTCATCACATGTAGATTTCCTTAAGTGATATATTTGAATTTACAATAAAACTCTGCTTACCTATCATGCATTCCATTACAACATATAATTTTGTTAATTTTTTCATGTTAATTTGATTAATTTTGTGCCCATCACCAATTAAAAATGATCCATCCTTTATCTGTATCCTACGGTATAGTAGCTTTTAATAATGATAGGAAAATTAATGAAATTAAGTTCACTGAACTAGGCATCGTATCTTAGACGCTTAATACTGGAACACTTTCTTATTTTACTATATTTACGGACTTAACTACTTACAGTAGAGTCGTCATTGCGTATTAAGATGCAATCCGTGTTTAACTAGTTAAAAAAAGAAAGAATAATTGATTTATTTTTTACTGAACAAACGTTGTAAATTTTAAAATTTTCAAAATAATTTACAGATAATAAGTTGCATAAAAGTCATATATTAAAACAACTAATTGCGCTTTTTGTTAATACGATATCCATTCTTTTCGGAAGACAAGTGAAAAAAATGCTTTTTTGAAGTTTTTCATAACATATTAGTTCATGTTCGGCGAAAAATGAGAAAACATTCCTTATCAATAACTTAAAGGTTCACATGAATCTATGTTACAAGACCAAAAGTTCATACTATCGAGAAATAAAATTTAAATGCTGTTTTAAGAGAGTACAAAAATTGATAATATTATTCTAAAATGCATATTTATGATTTATAATTTAAGATTAATGATTTATTATATCAATATTATCTGGGGGAGATATTTACTTTTCTTTCTTTTTATTCTTTGCCTTATACAGCTGAAGATTCTTTATAAAGTGTAACATCACAAGCTCTGCAATGTCACACTTGTAGAAAATAATCTGTTGTTTCTTTGATCTGCTAATATTTCCGATGAATTTCTTTTCTTAGGGGACTACTTAAAATCCTAATTCTAGAGCACAGTTTGAGCTTTCCTGTAATTAAGTCACTAGAGTTTCTCGCCACCCATTATATCTAAAAGAGAAAACAGTGTTGTTACGATATTTTACTATTACTCTTTTATACTACTTTGGTGAAATAATGTATTAATACTTGTTAACGTGATAAAATAACATTGAGAAACATCAAGGATACACGCTTTTTTCCTTTTTCTGAGATCATTCGGTGTTAATAATAATAACACAACTCTCTCTCATTTCATTTGGTGATGATAGATGGACCAAATCAGACAGTATCATGGGCCCTGATGACTGTTCTGGCAATCTGTTCAATATTATCCACATAGAGGTTTGTTGACGAAAACAGGACCCCTATTTCTTGTTAAGCAGCAAGAATAGCTGGACAGTTAAAATATGAGCAGAGGTGTTAGGTTAGCTCTGTAATTAAACAGTTATCATAATTTTTATAAGTTCTTCTTCCATCCCTGTCAAACTTCATTCCTCTGTGATGACCTGTTCTTAGCCTAGCAATAGTCTTTGTTATAAGGCGGTCTCCACTTATATTACAGATTTGATGCTTTACAGGAACTGGCTTCTCTCTCAATTTGAAATTTATGACGGCATTTGCGTCTAATAGAGTAACGTTGACAAAGTTGTCATTATTAAGATTTCTAGCTTTTCGCCAGTTTATATATTCGCATTTTCATTGCCTGTAATGTCAATAAGTGCAGGCAACCATAGCAGAAAGCAGATTTTATCTAACTCCTGTAATCTAAACAGGTGAGAGCAAATCTCTTCAGTAACCCATGAACCTCCATTTAGAATTAATTGCCTGTGGGGGGTTGCTTTTGAGTCACAGAAAAGGACGAGACCCTTAGCTTGTTCTAGAATAGGGAGTCTCATATAGATCAAGTTCACAAGTGAAGCACGAGGCAAATGGCACCAGCACCGATTACTCGATGGTAGTTTGCATCACTAGGAGTGGTTCACTAAATAACACCCACATTTAAGAATGTTTCATCAGAAGAACCGACTGTATAGGCAAATACAAAATCATCTTTTGGATATTTATCAATAGTCTGGAGTCCATTTGCCTTGATGATACTAGTAGGCTCACTCTTAGTACAAGGCTCTAATAAACTTCTTACAATTGTGGTTTTATTATTTCATTTGATAAGTAAATATAAACATGCTGAATGAGGTAGGTACAAATCAGCTAAAAAATAAAAGAAAATTTGTTTAAAATATTGCAACAAATCAGCATTCCCACTACAAATGTGAGTTGAATTCCGAGCATATTAAAACTAACTTATATTAAAGAAAACCCAAAATGATTCATTTCGTATTAAAAGTAAATAACTAATTATGCTTTGTTTGCAATAATGATAAAGTAATGAATGATGTTTCCTCAACCTAAAAAAACAAACCTCGAAAACAGAGCGCGTTTATCAAGAGCGGGACATTTTAGATTACCACGCGTCAGTTTTTTCACATATGCAAAATCACATCCTTTTCTCAAACTTGTGAAGGTCGAAATCTATTGTCTGATCAGAAAAACCAAAAAAAAAAAAAAAATGTGATCAAAACGTGCTCTGCTGCTTTCATTGACCTGTAAGTTAAGTCGTTCAACAACAAGGATTTGCACACACAAAAATTGCCTTTTTCTTGCATATGAGTGACGTAATGAGCTTGATGGCCGGGGTATTGGTGTTGAACAGAGTAAAAACCACTTTTTTTTTGCATTTCTTTTCAATTGCTTTTCTTTATTCTTCATCGCTGTCTAAAAGACCTGATTACGACGTAGAGCTTGCTAAGGACTCTTTGTTTCTTTTCTTTTTCTTTCTGTGAGGTCTTTTGAAGGTCAGTTGTTGAAAACTCTTTTTGTCATCATTAGTTTGTGTCAAAAAGTGCATAGGAAAACTGATTTATTTGTGTTTTGTTTTCAGTTGGTGTTTTATGTGTGTGATTCGTTTTAGAAGTTGTTTTGGATATTTGCATACATTCTGATCTTTGTTGAGTTATTTTGTTACGTAAGAATTAGATTAACATAAATGCAATTTATTGTTTGTTTTCTGTGACAACAAGTATTATTAGAAACTGAAAATGGTTTTATATTAATCGAATTCTAAAAATTCCAGTTTCCATCAATAATTAACTACAGCATTAAGTTAATGATTAACTGCAATGAAAAATTTGGAGACTTAATTCAAAACGGCAAAACAAGGTTAAGTGGAAGGAAATTTTCATAACTTTATCATTCAGTCACAACCAGTGGCGCACACAAGGGGGGGTCCTGGGGTCCGGACCTTCCCCCAAAGCCCTTGATTTTTTTCCGATTGATTATAGTTCTATGTATATAATACGTAAAATTTAATTAAGTATTTGTTATTAATAATTTATTTTATTAATTAATGCTAATTATTTATTCAATAATTAGTTTTTTACTGTATTTTGTTCCCGAAAATCGACAAAATCAAAAGAAGCATGATACAATAATGATGAACTTTCAACCCCGGACCCCCCTGAAAACTTTTTGTGTGCGCTAATGGTCACAATAAATCTTTATGCAGACCCAAACATATATTAAAAGAAATGTATTAAATTTGATCGTCGTTCAAATGGATAAGGTTGTCACCCACCTGAAAATATTAATGTTTGAAAAAATTGCAGCTCTTAATTTAGCGATCCCTTAAATCTTTCAGTTTTAATTGAATTAAGTGTTCAGTTTTCGCATAGAAAACATTTATATAATTTTACGAGCTAGTCTTATAACAAGTATGTTGAACACATTTTCAAATTGACCTTCAAAACTTTCACTCAGTATTGAGTAGAGTCTTGTAGAAGGGGATGATACAGTGGCGTAACGTACACCCCCGCATCGTGGGGGCCCCAGGGTTCTAGGTGTCCCAAAGCTTGACTGACGCTAAGTACGTACCCATTGTTAGATTCAACTTGGAACTTAAAATCTGACTTTGCAGGGTGCCCTAATGTTCTCCGTTACGCCACTGTGATGATGATGATGATGACAATATATATTGCTACTTCGAATTCCAAAACCACCACACAACAATAGGATTTCAAAGTCAGCATGTTAGTGGTCGTGCTGTGAAGATTATATCATAACACTCATATCACAGTTTACATTTTTTCCACACACATCTTGAACATCTTACACTTTGTTGACAACCAACCAAATTAGAACCTAGCAAATTTACATTTTTGACAATCAACCAATTCAAATTCTACCGTATTTGATTGTCGTCTTTTTTTATACCTGTCTTTGCTGGCTGGTTTAAAAGTCAGCTCAAAAGATGTGTTTACGTATTTTCGAATTTTTTAACTTGGTGAATAATCGATTTTCATTAATGTCAAGACGCTTGATTCTCCTCGTAAAAGCTCTGTGAGTAAAGAAATTTTGTTAAATTATTTCTTGAAAGATACTTTTCTTATGTAATTGTTTTAGCATTTTTCTACTTTTCTTACGTAATTATTTTGTGATTTTTCTGCATTAAGAGTTTGGGAGAGTTTGTTACATAATAGTAATGAGTGGTTTTTTCATACTCTCTGTGTTATCCAAACTCTGAAGTTTTGTTTATTTTATTTTATTTGGTTTTCCTACCGAGTTGCAAAGGGGGAAGGTTGACGCCTTCAAACTAGTTTAACCCCACTTATTCGATCCTAAGTCCGAAATTGCTTTCTGACTCGCTAGGTTCTTCTTTTTTGTAGTTTCTTTTTTTTATTTCTCTATAATTTTGTTCTTCATGTTCAGGTTTTATATATTTATATTATGCTATTTCTTGTTATGTTCTTTATCTATTATTTCTTATTTTTGATATATAATACATATTTCTTTTATATATATATATATATATATATATATATATATATATATATATATATATATATATATATATATATATATATAAATTTGTGTTTATTCATCTTCATTACTTAGTAACGACTCAGAGCTCCACCGCATTTGGCCAATATCTTGAAGGGAAATTTTGTAGTAAGGGATTCAGAAACCTGTAAGTGTTCCCAAATAATTGAACTTTTTCAGGGGACCTGCCAGTTTGTACAAGAAAAAAAAATTGGCAACTAATTTTTAAGTAAAAATTAGAAAATGTTATATAAGCTGCAATTTTAGTATTTATTCCTGCCATAAAAAGTGTATCGAGGGGTTTTATTTTCAGTTTCCACTAAGGGTGAGCGATTTATAAGTTACAATTGTATCAGTAATTGCCATTAAGGTATCCGACAACGTTCGGAACCGTGATTTTAAAAAAGCGCATAAATGGATAATTTTCATGATATTTACTGTCACTTAGATTAGAATACACATATAAAATTGTTTTAAGGACATTTTGACAAAAAAAATTATTTAAATACAATATTTCCGCAAAAAATTAACTTAGAATGACCTTTTTTTCAAAATGTTCTCCTTTTGTGAAAAATGCTTCTATTATAATAATATTTTGCCTGCGTATAGCTCAAATCACTGTACAGAGGCTCAAGTATGATTTTTGAAAATTTCACATTATTTTCAGAATTACCTCCATTTGAATTTAATTATTGGCATTTATTTCTTAAAATTTCTCCCCTCTGTTGTCGTAAAACATGGATAAACCCTCTTCTAAGTTATATATTTCAAAAATTCTAGTTGAGACTCTGTACAGAGGTCTGAGCTATATACAGGCGAAATATTACTATAATAGAAGCATTTTTCACAAAAGGATATTTTGAAAATGGGTCATTCTATGTTAATTTTTTGTCCAAATATTGTATTTAAATAAGTTTTTATCGTAATACTATTCTTAAAACAATTCTATATACATTTTCTAATCTAAGTGACACTAAATATGATAAATATTATCCATTTAAACGCTTTTGCAAAATTACGGTTTCGAACGTAGTCGGATACCTTAAAAATACGAAACTTTACTTTTAAAAGTAAAGATGTAACTCGTAGAGAAGAAAACGTTTTTGATGCGAGCGTTGGCAAAATTAGCTTGAATCTTTTGCTTTTTCTCCGTTTCGTTTGCCATTCCTGCGCTTAAATCCGATTTATGTATAATGTTTTTACAATGGTTGTGTTGAATCAGAAAATCCTACTAAATCTAAAGTGATTCGTAGTAAGTTTTCTGAATGTAACAGGTCAGCAACCAGCGGATGCTCACTGATAGTTTCTGTCAATAAGAACATTAAGAAACGAAAGAGTGCCTGGCTGTTGATCCGAACACAGAAAAATAGCTGTTCTGTCATCTAGGATGTCCTCTTTTGCGAGTCGGAGAGACGTCGACTTTCATTCATTACTTTACCTAAAGAAAGTAAGACGTAAATTCGACGGTGAAGTGTTGCCTCATTGTTTAGATGAGTTTCAAAATTATGGCACCCGTCGCCAATAGTCTTCGAGTTGCTTTGCATTACAATATTCAATATTAATGAACAGTCAAACAAACAACACAATTGACGATAACGAGTAGGTGAAAATTCCCTTTGAATATTTCAGAATACCTCCATGGAAAACATACGACAGTGAAGACCATCCGGATGAACTTCAAACCAAAACATGATTCCACTCCCTCTAATATTCGAAGAATATTCTCAGTGAAACAATGGTATTAACTAGGATATTTGTAATTTCCTCTGACAGCTGTATGTAAAAATGTTCAATTATAAAAAAGTAATGATTGTTAAACTATTTCATAAAATTTTCTTGAAGACCTTATATGCTCATTTTATATATAAAAATTACATTTTTTCCCTTAATTTTTTTCTTTTAACTCTTTTGTATCGATTTGTACACGTATATACCATCTATATTTGAATGTTAAGGTTAATATTTTTTATTCAGGGACAAAAAAGTTTTAAGAATTAGCTTCAAAACGTTGGTAGTACTTTAAATTTTAAAGGTCTGATATGGCGGAGGTTGGAGAGACGTTTAGGATACCATTCAAGAGTGAGGTTCGTTTTGCTCCATTGAAAATAAAATTTAAAAAGAAAAATGAGAATGAGAAGTCTTTTCGAAACTCGCTATTAAATTTATCTAAAAATATGAAAGCGGCGCGACAAATCACAATGCTGTAATTTGAATGAGAAATTTGTCTATCTAGTTTTATCTCAAAATTATAATGCAGCTGAGGGAAATTTTGACAATGAAGGCTTCATAACACTGCATAAAATCAGAAGATGAGAATAATACATGAATTTGTCTAAACCACCACAGCGTGTTACACGAGGAATATTGAATTTAATTACAATGCATAGAGAAGTAGAGAGAGAGACATTGTTATTCCACATGGTAATTTTAAGTCTAATGAATGTTTAACATTATGAGGTCCGTTGCCATTTTCCCCCTCTTGTTACTTAATATTACTTCAAGTGTGACGTTCTTTACAATCAAACAATTGAATGAAATCTCTAACTCCAAATCTCCCATTTAAAAAGTTATTATTTGATTGAGATCAAGGAATCTCACTTTCCTTGATTTATGAAAAATAATTACGTGAAAATCTACGCTCTAGTTTGTCAGAAATGATGTGTTTTTTCAGTAGTTACTAAATCTCATTTTTTTCCAGATCACATTTGGATCATCAGTGATATTATAGTAACACAAAATCATCCTTTTATATTTATAAATTTAAAAGTACTTTTCGTTACATTTTTAAGAGATTCTCTTTGGATTTTCCAATTTGCCTGCACTCATTACAGAATTAAGCATTATTATAAGGGATGTTATCTGAAGTTCCATTATATTATTATAAACTCCTATGAGCTATTCTTTTAATTATGTCTCACATTTTATTATTAACTAAGATTAAATAACGATTATTTGAGCTGAAAATTTATGCTTGTTATTGTAAATAACGTGTTGTAAATTTGGATTACAATCGTTATTATTTTAATGACTTGAGTTTCATATTTCTGAGGCTACTCTACTAATACGAGTTAATCCTATTAAATAGTTATACAGTCTAGAACAAAAAATATGTCTGACTGTATAATTTACAATCTCAGAATCTTGAACAGAAGATTGCATTCTAATCAGCCTTGATATTTAAAAGTTCTGAAGTAAACTCAGCCTGACTGCAAATGAAATCTGTTTATCGTACTATTTTTATAACAACAATTAAAATGCTCAAGTTAATCATGACATTGATATGATAATTAAGAAGTTTTTGAGACAGTAGTGAGGTCTAAATGTAAAAAAAAAACCCATTTCCTCGGGGTTTGTAGCCAGTAATTTATTACGTATTTCAGTGTGGCACATTTTAAAACTGACCTAATATGTAAGTTGGTCATTTTATCTTCGATTGTTCTTTTATATAATTACATTCAAGATTAATATCGCTTCCACAATAGTGAAGAAAAGAACTTAAAAATTGAATATTAGTTTTATTATTTTAATTGAGAGCTGGAAAACAGCTTTCTTTGAAAACAAATAAATGTACTTATATGAAAAGGTTAATACGGAAAGCAAATTTAAATGCGTTTTCATTTTATGTGAAATTAATGAATAAAGTTCATTGCCTTTGGTAAAAAGAACATTATATATTGAAATGAACATTAACAATAATTGAAAAAATAAGCATTGAATAGCATGGTTTATAGCGATCATTCATCCTGACAAATAATAAATTTTTATTATTTACTTTCATGAAACAAAATGAATTTTTACAGATTTTTAAAAAATGAAACGCATTATTTTCAAAGTACTAGATATAACGAAAGAAATTAGTTTGATTAAAAAAAATTCACCTGCCAGTGAGTAATGGAGTTTTCATGTGCAAAAAGAGAAAAGTGAAGTTACTATATAAATTCTCCTTTAATATTGTGTCAGTATAAAAATTTTAGATTAAATTATTTAGTTTAATTCTTAAACTCTTGTGTGTGTATCTCATGAAATTTTTAATATTTAAAATACTCATAAGAAATTAAGTAAAATTTCAATTACAAGAGAATGATAAAACAGTGCACAGTTATAACAGCTTAGAATCGATTGATTGTAATTATTTAAAATTATACGATTCAAATTTTTTTTATTTTGAATGCAATCTGAATTTGACAGTGAAAAACTTTTCTTAAGCTCTTTTTAATATTCTTTCACATTTATTCAGAAATATTGCATAATTTAGAATTAAAAGCACCGGAAGGTTGTTTCTCTTTTTTTGTATATTACGAGACAACGATAATGCCCCTTAAGCCCCCGCAACGCCCCTTGGGGTCGATTTTCAGAAAACTCCTTTTGTAGCGGCTTCTACTCTATGAAAGAAACATACTAACAAAACTTCAAATATGTAGGTCTAATAGTTTAAAACAGAAATATTTATCTATAGCTCTCTTTTGGGGTTGATTTTCGTAAAATCACTTTATTGTAGCCGATTCCTTCTCGATGAAAGGAACATACCAAATTTCAAGTCTGTAGGTTCAAAAATTCAAAAACTGAAATATATATTTATCTATAACGAACCTTAAGCCCCTGTAGCGCTCCTTAGAGGTCGATTTTCAACAAATTCGTTCTTAGCGGATCTCTACTCAATGAGAAAGAGTCTTGCCTGCCAAATTTCAAGTCTTTAGGTTTAGTAGTTCCGGGGTTATCGTGATGAGTGAGTGAATGAGTCACTTTTCTCTTTTTTTGTACATGGATCGAAAGAACAATATTCTTTGCGGAAGAAAATGGTTATTATTTCATCTTTTCTATATCCTACATTTGATAAAATCAATCGTTATGTTTTGTCTTCATTTTTAAAAATTAATTCTCTCTTTCCTTTTCTCTTTTAGTTATACATATTAGCATCTTTAGTCTACACATCTGACTTTCTGCAAAAATACAGAGATTATGAAAAGAATATTTAACTATTAATTTAGTTTTATATTTTTAATGATATCTTACAAGACAAAAATCTAAGTTTATATAATTTTATAGAAATATTTTTTACATATTTGCATATCCTTTTTGCTAGAATTGGTTCTAGAATAAACAAAGTTAAAAGGAGTTTTTAAACATCTGAAAATAAGTTTATAGATATAACTTCTTTTACATTGATAATACAGCAAATCAAAAATAATTTTAACTTTAAAAAACATTGTTGTGTTTATCGATAAAAATTGTGATACATCAAAAAGTATTCATATCAAAAGATATGTCTTTTTGGTGATTAAAATACTTATAAATATTTATATTTCTTTCGTAAAATATTATATAGGATAATTATAAACTCGAATGAAAGTAAAATTAAATTATAAAATGCATCAAATTCCTTCATATATATATATAGCAAATATTGCGACAGTAACCTGAATTCGTATCTGATTGTGCGAAAATATAGTCTTTTATTTATGTGTTATACATTAATTTCGTCTGGGAAAATTAAAGTGATAAGCTTACTAAACATGAAATTTCTTGCATTCACATTTCATACAATTATTTATTTGAAAGAAAATATTACACTAATTTGTTATGATTTTAGACATGAATAATCATTATTCAGCAAAAATACCAAACAATATTTTTAATACGGTTTAATTTGCCTGTATAAATAAACAAGCAGAACAATAACTTTTAGCTGCATTGCACTTTAAAAATGAACTTTCTTGATGTGTAATTAAATTCCCATTCTAATGCGAGGGTAGCATGTGTACACCTCTTATAATTAATATTTTGCTAAATTTTTGAACCACCTCAAATCATATGAATAAAACTTTTTCTTTTACTATGTCCTCTTTAATGCAGTTGCAAATAGCGTTTCACGACTCTCTGAGCTTAAATAGGTATCCTGAGAGATCTCCCACATCGGTCTCATAATGAATCCTGTTCGTGTGTACAACCCCTTTTTATTTCACGAACCCCAACGGGGAATTGTAAATGAAATATTCACGTTACACATAACAAAGTATTCTTTTGGCGCTGTATTACCCATCTGCTCAAATGGGGAACCACGGGAAACAGACAGATGGGATACCAGAACGAATGCATTAGATGTATTCATCGCCACTCCAGAAGCTAGGTCAATGATACGAGCTCCTGCAGCGTGCAGTTCACGCTTGTTGTCTATAACCCTAAAATTTATTGTACAGAACGAAAAGTTTTCTCGTGGTCGGCTTGTGATGTGCATCTTCCAGGCACGCAAATGCATCGTTTAAACCCGGATGAAACGGCAAGAGCTATCCGTCATCTTCAAACCACAGGAGGTGGTTTCTTTTCCGGACTTGTGATAGTTACACTTGAATCAAGATGTTTTCGCTACTGAAATGCAAGTTTTTAGTGAGGTTTTCTTAAATTTCCTGGAAAACAAAAGATAGTTTCAGTTTTGTTATGCTTCGTTTGTTACATTTGGCACATAAACAAAAAGGAGTTCGTGCTACAATAATATATATACAAAATAGATTCTGAGAACTATTTTACGCAAAACAAGTAACAGAGAGAGCGTTTTAAAGTAGAATAATGAGTTAGAATAAATGTTATACTCACACAGAGATATGACAAAAATTCACGTAGCATTTAGTAAAACTTTTAATTCTCATAAAATATATAAATTCAGACTTTTATAATTAAAGCGTCAGAGAAAAGTAAACATATAGAATATATGTAGTTTTTATTAATGACGTTATGTTGTGCAGTTATATTGTCGTCTTAAAAATTTACTATTTAATTTACTAGCTTAGCTATGTAGATTAATTTTCTATTTGTATTTGGAGTTCGCAATTAATTTATGGCATTTTTAGTATTCCTCTTCTAAATAGTACAGTGATTCTCAACCACTGTGTCCCGGCACTTTTGTAAACCGTAAAATTTTTTGAAATTTCTTAATTATACTCTGACTTAACATAATTTCCCAAATTTAGGTATAAAGAGAAATTTAAGTGGGCTTGTAATCCATTTGTGATAACGGATACACCTGGATATGAATTAACTTTTAATGAAGAGGAAGGGCTATATAATTTCGCTCTGTAATAACCAAGATTTAATTTCAAAACTTTCGGACGAGTCAATTAATTCATTTTGGATTAAAATCACAGGCAATAGTTCCATAAAAGTCAAAAAAGGTTTAAAAATATTAAATATAAAAATGTAAAAAAGATCGACACTTTTAAATGTAGATGATGAAATGAGAGTGGCATTTTCATTTTTCTTCCAAACATAAAAAAATTATTAAAAATCTTCAAGCATGAATTTCGCATTAAATGCATTCTATAGTTAATTTGTAATTAATTACTGAATAAACATTTTTGTGTCCTTTTAGCACATATTATTTTATTTAACATTGAAAATTATTGTCGTTAACTATTTTATATAGTGTATTACAGGTAAGTAATATAGTTTTAAGCTTATTTTATCGTTAGTTTCCCTCTAAATTTTGAAATTGTTAAATGTGTAGCGCAACAGAAAAAAGGTTAAGAATTTCTGTTCTAGTATTATGCTATAATAAAATCTTTAACATTTACAGAATCTTGTTCTTACACTGCTTTCTCTTCCTTGGAGTTAAGTGGTATAAGTAAATATAAGGGAAGGAGCTGGCCTTTAAACTATGTTTAATCCTACAATCTTAGTTCTTAATGGTAAGAGTTTGCTTTCATATTATTGTAGCAATCTTATTTTTGGGCTGTACAGTCTTATTATATTTCTTATTGCTTTGTTTTATTAGATTAGTGTAATGTTTTATAAAAGATATTCACTCTACAGTATTTAATTGTTTATTGATGATACAAATATGGTTGTGGATATTGATATTTTGATATAGAGTATAAAACTGATTATTTTTTTTCGAAGTATTTATGATGATGATCATCATATCCGGCAAGACCACCCCTCGTGGGCCAATGCCTTCCTTCGAAGTTTCCTCCGCAGTGACCTCTCATTCACCTTCGTTCTCCAAGTATTCTCGTTTATAATACCACAATCTGATTCCATTTAGTCTGTCCTTCTCAGTCTTGGTCTTCCACGTTTTCGAATTCCCAGTGTCTTTGAGAGAACTGCTGTATCTTTCTGACAATATTATCATCTGGCATTTGAATTATATGAGCCATCCAATTCATTCTATTTATTTTTATGTATTTAATGATGTCGGGTTTGTGACGGGCTCACACGTTTTTTCATTAACATGTCCTTTTGGGTTCTTTGGGGCCAGAATGAATGGCAACTCTTTTCCAACCAACCCGAGAAGTAAAACGTGAAGGAAAAATGCAAATTAGGAAGCTTTTAATGAACAGAAGTTTAGATTAAGCTGTGTGGCATTTGGGGAACGTTATGATAGTAAATGTTTCAAGTGTGAAGAGTATTTTGAGAAGTTAAGTGACAGCCAATAGAAGTTACCCGTGACAGAGAGCTCTTAGTCAAGGTGCATACCATTACACTTCAGTGAACCGCAACTTCAACTAGGATCAGGTAGATTGTCGTTTCGTCGGACGTTAAGGTAGGAGTGACTATTTAAATATTCGGATTTGTGGTCGCATTGAAATTGAGCTTGGGTGAGTTAGTAATTGATATTGGTCCGAGTTACGTTATTTCGGTATTATATATTGTGTATTTAGCCACCGTAGATTCTCTCACATATCATATTATTATCTAATCTGTTATAGGTTTAAGTTCAGATCTTAAAGTAAGATTATGTCAGCTTCTAGTTCTTCATTTATTTCTACACCTCTAGCTCACGCTGATAATCTAGGAGAAGGGCACCCGAGGGGGGGCGCCCTAACAGGTTGTTTATAAATTCTATATAATTCAAAATTGTATCTTGTTCTCCAGCTATTGTTTTCGTTCACACCTCCACGTATACTTCGAAGTATTTTTCTCTCAAAGGATGCCATTCAATTTTCTTCCAGTTTTGTTTTTATCCAAGTCAAAAGATTCTGATAATTGTTGAAGTGTTTCAAAGTTGGTGACAAATTAGGATGCAAAAATCAAGATTGATTTCTTTATGCCCTGAAACAATGATTTCAGTTTTTTATTTTGTTAATTGGAAATAATAACTTTAAAATAATTACTTACAAAAAATGTGCAAGTGTGGGGAAAGTACCTTTAAAACAAATGCTTACAAAAGGCACTGTAAAAGCGTTTCTTGCAAGCATTTGCTTTAATATCTTCACACTGATACACAATCTTAAAAAAAGTTTCAAATTTCCTTTCAATCACTTTTTATTAAAAAATCGTATGGTTTAAGTTTTAACTCTATGGAGACTCATTTAAATTAGAATTTTAAAAGAAAGATAAATACTTTTATTTATATATTCAAACTTTTATGTCTTTAACATCACACAAGTATGATCTACAAATGATAATACATTACTTAGTAACTATTGTTAGCAATTTTGTACTGAAACTATCGAGCGATGCAAGATCATTTGCACCGCTCACTGGAAGCCTTTTTCAATCGCGTTATGCATAGTTTCTACATATTTTATCTTCAGCTGTTAAGCTCAGTAGCAGAACAATATAGTACACTTAATGGCATAATATTTTGAGGCCCATATATGTCTCATTTTACTCTATCTCAAGCAAGAATTTACATAATTTAATTTTGCCATTTATTCCGTTCTTGTTTCCAGGTAAAAGTGGACTTAGTCTAGCAATTACAGATATTTTAAAATATTTTGAAGCATCTGTTTCATACTGGAGGCTAATAGTACTTAATATTCGATAAAAAATTTACAATATTGATAACTACAGAAAATTCTCCATATTATATATTACATTTCGTAATATCGGACTAGATGAGATACCGTCAATCAGGTCATACTTCTAATTCCAAACTGACGTTTGTTGACTTTATCCTAAAGGAGCAAGAAAAGATGATTTAAGATCAATTGGTAAACTAAAATCCCACAACATAACAGTTTCATTTGAATAAAAATTTAAATTAAAAATGCATTGTAAAAAATTTCATCTTATTAAAAACATTACGATTCAAAGCTGTTCTTCGAAAACTCTCTAATTTTTTTGAATCCATATATCAAATTATCTTGGATATGTGGCTTACCTAAGAACTTTTAAACATACAAAACCAGAAAAAAATTTTTTTTTGTCTGAATGTATTTTAGTTTCAAAAATATTCTGTTAAATCATAGAGATGTAAGGGAATCATTACATGGCTTAAGGCAGACCAGAAAAACAAAACTTTTAAACATCTGTAGATTTCATTGCCTTATCGATCTTGAGATAAATATCAGTTTTTCAAAACAGACTTAAGAACCTATGAGTCACATACTACATCAGTTCTAAAAGTAGCCGACTTTCAACAGTGGTATCTAATCAGATTTCGAGAACTAAGTGGACACATTACTGCTTTGCCAGTGATAACACATGAGAAATATCTCGGTGAAGATACTCAAATCTATAAACTGTTCTGCGGAAAGTGGTGGTGACTCATTCTCATATCTCAAAAATTATTTATTCATTCAGAGTAAATCATAGAGCGCTGAATTGGAACATATTGTTTCGACTACACTCGATAAGTCGAAACTAGAGTGGCTGAGATGTGTTGCAACAGTGAACAGGGGCCATCCTCAAAGTATGTGATGTGCAACTGGCAGAATAAGTCTAAAGAGAATAAAAATAATTTAAAATATTGTTTTAGTTAAAATTTGGATCATATAATTTGATTCTCTCATTACTTTATATAACTGAGTCTTAGAAAGTTTGTTTTAATCAAACTAAATTCTGTGTTCCATGTGAGAATTAAGCAACTACTTTTTTTCAAAAAAACTAATGTTGCGCTTATAAATGTGTTAAGTTACAGTACAAAGAAAGCTAAAGTGTTTTCTTGAAATGTCAATATCATGAAAGTATTTTAGAAGGTTGCAGTTAATACGAGTAATGAATGCTTAAATTTTTGAGATAAGTCTAGGCGTGTATATGTAGATATTGTTTGTTATATCTACACTCCTGACCAAAATTAAGTTCGCAAACATAAACTCTGTGAAAAATTATGAATTATTTACTGTGTTGCCATGAAACTTTGCACAGAGACATATTACAATGTCAGGAAGAATATAGGAACATAACAATATGGAGAAGATTTTAATTGTGAATTAAGATACAAGTCAAATGAAAAAGTGTGAAATCATGAATCAGAGATAAAGCATTTACCTCCGGAAGAGAGTCAGTCTAATATGGAGTCTGACCACTGTAAACTGCAATACAAGCCTCACACCGAGATGTTATACTGTTTATGAGGTAGTCTATAAGTATTTGTGGAAATAAAGTCCGTTTTTCTAAAAGAGGGACTTTTAATTCCTGGGAGGGGAGCTACGCTGAGAAATGGCTTTTCCTAGACCATCCGAAACATTTTCAATAGAACTGTGATCCGGAGACCTTGAGGGTCAATCTATACGTCGAACATTCACTCCTTCATGAAATTTATCAACAATGTAAGTTACGTGTGGCCGCGGCAATATCGTCCATAAAAATGTAGTCCGGGCCCCAAACAACCAGAATAACCTCACATATGCTTCCAAGATTTCATCATTACAGCGCTATGAGTAGACAGTATCCGTATCGAAAATGTTCAATGATGTACGACTACCCAACATTATGCCACATCACACAAGGGTTCCTTTGCCACCAAAACTGTCGATTTTTGTTACATAGGAGGGATGAAATCGAGCTGCAGTTTCTCTCCAGGTAAGGACTCGACGAGAATCACTTGGTCTGGTACATTTTAACTCATCATTGAAAAGAACACACCACATTTCTTGCGGCGTCCGCAACTGATGTTTTCAGCTCTCACTTTCCCTGATGGATGCAGTTAAAGGGACACACAAGACTGGAAGCCGGACATAAAGACCTATCTCCGTAAGACGGCTGTAGAGTATTTGCCTGGAAATCCTTCTTTCAGACACAGCAGCAAGGTCACGAATAAGCTGAGGAGCGGTTGTCCACCTATATCGTCGAACGCTAAATGCTAAATAGTGCAGATGTAGATTCTGTGCAGATGTCGACACACTGTGGTGACCTTGTCTGACCTTCCTGATGACAGTGCCACTTGTTTGGAATTGATTCCATTACAAGAAGATTACTTTCGGGCCGTTTGTAACCTTCGAGCCGCCTCCAATTGAGATTGGCCAGCTTCAAGCCTGCCAACAGTTCTACATCTCAAAGAATCATCTAAACTATTAATAGAAGTAATTCTCAATGCAAACAGGCTAACTTGTAGGCTTTAATACAATATTCACAGAACTGGAGGAAAAATTCTTGTGTACTTGAATTGTCTCAATCCTGTAGTTCTGCAAAAACTAACGCTGAACAACATCTTTTTCTAAACTGAAGGTTGATATTGTACTACCCATTCTTCAAAATATATAAACGGAGTGGGAAAATAGCGGAAACGCATACCTACGAAGTGTAGTAATGTATTCGAAAATATCATATTGTTCCATTTATAAATAACTAAAGACCAATGTTAATAAATAATTGTTCCTGCAAACGAAATAAATCTCTTCTTCCTCGCTCCCGTCAAAATGACGGGATAAAGTGTCGTCCCTTATTTCTCGTGAGCTTGGTACTTTTCCTGGCTGGAATGTTCAAAAGAGTAAAAATATTACTAAAACAATCTAGATGCATTTATCTAGAGAATGTACTAAAATTTTAATGTTTTTATTAAAATTTGAAAATTTTAGAGTTGATTCAGTAAACATTATAAGAAAAATCACATTCTTTATGAGACCATTATTTAAATAACAAGCCCTAACTCAAAAAATATTTATACAATAAGCAATATTTTAGTACATTCACTAGAAAATAGCATAAATATCAGGTTCAAAAAGTTTTATAGAAATACATATGTAATATTTTGAGTAATCAGACTCGCCATGATAGATTTCGAGTAATTTAAATGCCCACTTCTGGTAGATCAAAGACCCACTTCCGGTTTTTCTAACTTAATAAAATTGATTGTAGCTTGGCCTCTAGGTAGAGTAGAAACAAAACAAAATATGTTTTTTAAAGCCAAAAGATGGCTCTGTTCAATAAAAGAGAAAACAAAAATATCCGTCTTGACCGAATTTTGTCATTTTCAACGTGTTCGGATACCTTAAATATAATTATTTATTAATGCAGGAATCTCAGATATCACCGTACTGTTAAAAAGTTGAGTTACTCCTAACTACTGCAATATAATAAGAATTTTACAAGCCATCATTTATTATTGATGAAATCTCATGTGTCTATATTAATCTCACAATTTTTTTTTCATATTAGTTACCGAAATTTGAAATTTTTTATGTCTTTGTTATTAAGCAAGAGCTAATCACGATGATGATTATTTGAAAGCTTATTATTTAAATATGTTGATTTTTCTAATACATGACTGTAAATGTCTTTAGTATATTTTACAGTGGCCTTTTTTGTTAAAAATAAAAAAGCACTACATGCTTTAGCTAAAGAGCTAGATATAAAGGTAAATGATAATTATAAAGCTAAAGAGAACTGAAGGATATTTTTTATTCTAAGAAATACAGTAAGTATAATCAATAATTATACTTACTAGTGAAATTAGTGATTGAAAAGAAAAAGAAAAGTAATCTAATCTAATATTGTAACCCCCCGTAGTTTAAACTCTTCTCATATGAACAGTAGAAAGACTATCGCGCCCTCTAGCGGCTAGAACAATCTTCAGTAATGGCCAAGCTTCGGAACTGTAAGGAAGTACGAGCATGCGCTCCCCCGATCCCTTTCAATTCTATTGTAACTGTTAGTTCTCTAGTTATGTATGTAAATGTTTGTTTTGTCTAATAAACGTGTTTAATTAACTAGTGGACTTAATTAAGAACCCCTTCCCCGCGTGTCCCTTTATTGCATTGGGTCACACCCTTTATAATATATATTATAAATGCGAAAGTTTGTGAGTATCTTTGTGGGTCTTTCACGCGAAAACAACTGAATGGATTTTAATGAAACTTTACAGTAATATAGCTTATAAATCAGAATAACACATAGGCTAAAATTTATAAAGATATTGTGAGAAGTTTTCAAAATATAACGACAATTGTCAAGAAAGTAGGAAAAAATTCTGCCATTTGCAAAAAAGCCCGTGACAGCATTCATCTATGTTTTTTAATCTCTTCTGTTTTGTCTACGCCATCCCTCAGTGCGCTTTCGCTTTTCATTGATTCCGTTCATCAGTGTCGTCACTATTTTTATTTCATAATAAAACAATATTTCGAAGGGAGAGGTGGTGGCAAGATTTTAACATAAAATAAATACAACAAAAAGTAATATTAATGTATTATAAATTATTTACACTATTTTAAGCGTTCATTACACAAAATTTGTAACTATGACAGTGGAAGGAAAACTATGAAATTAAAATAAAATATCAAAATGTTTTTATCGTTTAGTTTTTTTTTTGAATGTTTTTTTTCAGTACCTGTAAATATATATCTACGCTTCTCCCATACTGTTTTTTATATAACTTATATATATATGTATATATGTATATATACATACATATATATATATATATATATATATATATATATATATATATATATATATATATGTTTTTAAAAGTATTTCTATTAATTCATTACTAAATTAATTATTTGTTAATTAAAAAAGTACATTGTCTATTATTTTGGATAATAATACATTTCAGAGACATTTTTAAGCTAACTAAAGAATCGTTTTCTTTTTATTGCTTCACATTAATAATTTTTTAACTAATACAATATTGTTTTTTAAAAGTTATAGATTGAAATTTGAAGCTATATTTTATCTGTGAGGGGGAGGGGAAGAGGAAACAGTAATTTTACACTAAAAAACCGTGTTATGCCGGGCTAGAGGGAGGGGAAAAAAACCTGTCTGAAATCGAAAATATGTGGAACAAATTTCGAAAAAGGGAAATTTAATGAAATAATTTTAGAAATCACTCACATTGCGTGCGTACAAACACACACATAATTGCTGGCGTCATGAGGGAAAGAGAAAGCCCGTGCAAAGCCGGGCCATGCAGCTAGTATATAATAACAGTTGCGAAGGCAAAAAAAAAAAAAAGGTTTCAAGAGTTGGAAAAACCTAAATTGCAAACAATATCTCAGAATAGTAATAATGCATATACAAATTTAGTTTAACAAATGTTATTTCTGATTTACCTAAGCTGGAGTTCGAGAAGTTAATTCATAATTTTGATCCTATAGATATTACTTTATATTTGAGTCTATTTAAAAGGTGTGATTCCGTTTCTTGAAAATTCTGGAAGCAAGGGGCTTATAAATTTAATTAGTTTCCTTTCAAATTATATAGCTAAATTACTGTCTAGGTAGACCGATGAAAATCTTCAGGATATTATAAATATGTAAAGAAATATACTTTTAAAAGATTTAAGATAAGAGGAGAAAAATTCTCTTACTTTTTTTAACATAATGGTATTACCAGGTGTGATTGTTGTATATTGAACTGATAAACTTCTTTGAAGTTTGAGCATCGGAATAAAATGTTACAATGTTTGAAAAATTGTTAAACCTTATTACCAAACCTATTGATTAAATAAAGAAAAGAACACCTCTAGAGTATAGAAAGAGAGAGCATTTCCATGATTTTTGACATAATCGAGTGCCACCAATCGAAACTGCAGACATTCTCTCTCTAGAGAATATATATAAAGTTCTGTAAAATATTCAAGTAAGCAATATATGTGTTGTGGGTGGGGGAGAGACATGCCTTTCAATCTTCTGATTTCAGAAAGGTAATATTAATATGACCTTCCTTCCTCTGGTTCGTATTTGTTTCGCGGTATAAATAAAAATACCTTAGCATGTCGTGACTCTATCTAACGACCCAGTGTTGTGGCAACAACTGCGAAATTCTTGTTTTATTGCCGATAGTGTTGCAATTTTTCCTACCACTGTCTGAAACACAAATTTTCTGCAGAAGTGTTTCACATACTAACAGTGCAATTGGTACTTTTAATAATATAGCTAAAGAGAATATTTCGTGGGTCTTTGCCTGAACTTCATTATCCTTAATTTATGGACATGAGTGTACCTTCATCCCAAGTTTCATATTACGATCCCACAATTATTTCTTGGTGCGCTAATTTTTTTGTCCATGAGTGTATTTTCAAAAAACAGAAACACATGTGCAAAGATTAAGAACTGAATTTCTAGTGCGCCAGTATGATAACGATTGCATCCGTCTCGATTTCTTAATCGAATTCTTTGTGTTAAAAATAAGTATAGAAACCGTCTGAAAGCGTTGATCCGGAATTGAGACAGTAAATTTCAAATATTACACCTGATATAACTGCACTTGTGAAAGAAATGCATCACTATCCTGATTAAAATTTTTAATTAATGTATTTAAGTACAAAATTAGTATTTTGTAATATTTTAATTGGATGTTTACTGTGTTTTTAAAACCAAAAAGAAGAGTGTTAAAGGAAGTCTGTATAAGGAACAGAGGCAGTTTTAGAATTATTGAGGAAACTTTTAATCGTTCAGCCATGTGTTGGGAGTCAGGAAGTCAAACTCTTGGGGCCTCGATGCCAAGCTGATAAATAAAGGGGGATTGAAAGTTAAAGAACCGCTGACTTAAAAAAAAGTTTCAATATTTTTAAAAAAACTATTTTTTTTTATTTCTCTGAGATTCGGGTATTTTTTTAACACTTTTGGATTTGAATAATTTATAAATGTATTACTATTATACCAACGAATAATATAAACATGCTTCTGTTATATTATTGATTTATTATTTTTTTTTGTGAAATATTTTTGTTTGCGTGAAAAAATCATTTCATCAACGAATGCATTTCGAATTGGGAAAGATTTCAACGCCGTTCTTTTTCAATCATTCTTTTCAAGGAAAATTGCTTTATTGATAAATTACAAGAGCAAAGGGGAGAAAAATGATCCAGTCATCAAGTCAACCGTAGAGATAGTCGTCAACAGTTAAAAATGCTGCTGTTCGCGAGGATTAAAAGTGAAAAATTGAGCTTGATTTTAGCTTACGTGATGAATTTGATATCTTGTAGCTTTAAGTAACCATTTCGTTTCTTGAAGACGTTCAGAATAATTTGATATGAAAAAAGGCAAGAGTGAATAAAATGCGAAATAGCGAGAAGTATTTCTCCAGTATATTTTTGCCATTATAACAAATGTTGTTCTTATCACGTTATAAATTGCCCATTCTGATAAACTTGTAATAAACGCGTGGAGTTTTTTGTCGTTTGGGGGTTAGAAGAAATATCAGCCACAATCAGTATACATTCTAATTTATTGTTCTCTAACTTAAATTAACAACCCAGGGAAAAGGAAATGCATATCTCTATTAAGTGTAGGAGCAATTACACGGCAAAAAAGATGTTTAATATTTGAGTGTAAATTAATTCACTTACTCTTGGAACACTTAAGATATCTCGGGTCTAATTCACCGTAATTCCGTTATTTGTACAACCTCAGGTCGTTATTATAATCTCTATGTTATTGACTAAATCGTCAATTAGCAATCTTTGATCAGTCAGAAATTACTCGTCGACTAACTCTTGCCTAGCTCTCAACTACTAACCACTAACTTCGCGTATCTGAAAGTCAATGCTTAGATAGAAACCTTCATTTGAATAAATCGATTCTTCTTCTTCGGGAGAAAGTTTTCAATAGAACAACAGTTAAAATGAAATAAATTTACCCCAAGAGGACCAGTGACAGTTTCACGGTTACAAACTTTGCTTCTACAAGTATTTCGATGATTAAATAGAAAATTCCATTTTAAAATAATTAATGTATCCAACTAATTACATTTGGAACCTTTATTTGGGCAAGGCATATAAATGAATATTTTTTTTATTTATTTATTTTTATTTAAAGTCTATTAAATTATAATATAATATGAAATTGTCTTAAAAACACTATTACAAAGAAAAAAAAATGAATTAAAGGCATTTTTTGGCACATATATTCAAAACATTCTCCTCTTTTACCAAAAATAATTCTAGAATAAAAATAAATTTTTTCCTATATATACTTATAAGCAATCTCTACAGAGCCTGAACTAGGATTTTTGAAGAATTCTCATTATTTTCAGAGTTACCATCAATCGAAGTAATAACCGATGTTTTCTCTTAAAATTCCTCTTCTCTCTCTGATATATAGGATGTCCTAGGATGATTGGGACAAATTTTATTCGAAGTTGAGGACATTACTAGGATTCAGATTTGCATAACAATCCATGGCCGGAAACGTCTTCATTCGGCGCTTGGTGGCGTTGTTTACAAAAGCATTGAAGGAAACGAACTCACATTACCACAGTCATTTAAGCTGTCATCGCTCACAAGGGAGTATGGAACGTAGCATCACTGTTTCGAACGTAGTTAGATACCTTAAATGACATATGTTTAATATTTTTCTCTTAAAAGGGCCTTTCTCTAAAAAATTTTAAGCTATTCTACTTAGAGAAATTTAAAAGAAAGGAAAAGTGCTGGAAAATGTTAATTGAAATAATTTCAAATTCTCATTTCAAATATATGAGATTATCTGTAATTAAATTTATGTATAGAAATTTATGTTTTTTATGAAAATATACGCTAAAAAACCCAAACAACTGTGTGGAAAATCTTTTTCTAATTTGTTCTTCAAAAATAATAGTAGCAAACATTGTTCTTCTTTAAAAATCCAGGCACAATTGATTCAATAAACTGATTTTTCTTAATTAAAAAAACATAAAAAATATAATTTAGACTGCTTGCGATTACTATAACTATCTTTTGGATTACAAGTGAGAATGTATAATTTACCTTCATTATGCTCTAAACAATCATGTACAAGAACAGCCTATGATTCGTTCTCATTCATTAAGTATAATGACTGATGCTCAGAGGACATCTAGTCAAAGTTATAATCGACTGTTTTACTAATATGTCCTATGTATTCTTACTGTAGTTCTGTTAATGAATGTTAATAACAATGTGTTGTTTGTTAAATGAATATATCTTTCAAATGATTCCTCCAATCATCTAGCTAAAGCTGCAGCTGTTTCTACAATGGTCAATGTCCTGCTTTCTGCTGAAATTTTCTTTACATTTATTTAACTATTTAATCGTCATCTACCGTTCACAGATAATTATCGAATCTGAAAGATTTGGGATACAAAATAACTTGAAAGGAAGAATGGCAAAGGATCTCTAGTTTTGCGAATATTTGCAGACTTTTTAATGCATTGTGAGTTTGCAGAAGCACAGTCTATTTTTTATGACTTAGTACTTCTATACCTATAACCCATTTAAATTAAAACTATTCGATTTCCAGCCATAATTTAATAAATGAGTAGGATCTATTATGATGCTGCTTTATTCCCAAGTTAGGTCTATTTTCTCACAATAACTGTTCTTTTCAGAAATGAACCATAAAGGTTAAGATCGCGAGCTTTGTACATGGGGATATTCGAGTCAAATCATGATATCCAGTCCCATTCCCAACAAATATTAAAACTCAGTAATAGAAAACTTTATGGCTAGCTATATATGTAAACATTTAAATCGAGTTGAGTTTCGAGTCCTGATTGTGCTAAAAAGAGCCCCCCCATCTATGAAAATACTCTGACAATTTGAGGAGTAAGGTACCAGACCTTGTGTCGTTTTCATCGCTTTATCCTGATAACATGTAATTACGAGATTCGTCGGGCCATGCAGCTCTTGTGCTGTAATGTTTCCCCAAAATGTTTACTTATTACATTCTAACAAGGTCATTCATTGTTAATTGAAATATGATTTTAAGTTTTAACATATGGAATGTAAACACATGAGGCACTGACACAGTTATCATCTTTGTCATCCACTCATCGTTCGAAATTATGAGGTCCATTTTCCACTAACCCTTGCAGCTGCTACCGTTTGACATAAATACTACAAAAGTATTCCAAAACAGCTTTCTAATGATGTTACAATGCAAGATATGCTAAAACATCATTCCGTCCCAGGGATTGTAGGTTTCGGTACCATTGAGAAGGGGGAGAACCTTGAGCATTCTAAACAAAACGCATGATCTTGGCAGAGACAATTCCGCCTGATACAGTTCTTGGAGTCATCAAAGTCTGCAGTGGCCCATGAAATGAATGACGTCCCCAAGACGTCATTACATGCCAAGGGGATGAAAAGCTTGAACATAAGTATTTTTACAGCATTCAGTCCGGTTTTCCCTTTATGAATCGATATAGAATGTTTCACATAATACCTCCCATCCCCCCCACCCCCAAAAAGAAAAGTAAAACATGGTATCCATATTACTAAGTTACAAATATAAAACGAATAAAAATTGCAAAATATTGAAAATGACAGCATGTTAAATATAGCCAGAAGAGATTTATAAATACGTCCGCCAAACGCTGTTCATTACGAAACTAAATACAGCGATTGCATAAATAAGGAAGTTTTTACAGTTAATGATTCAATCAGGATGTAGATTTTCGTTAGTATTAATTACCAAAACCGTAATCAGATCCGCTTTTTTGTGTCTGTTTCCTGCCATGAAAAAAACATTTTGCTTCCATATGTAACACTAGAAACGTCTGTTGAGGAGAAGCGGATGACGCAAAATCCCTGTTCACGCCCTCATACGCGCGAAGTAAATTATCTGAACGAAAATGACGATAAATGATGACGACTGCTGCAACTACTCTGATTAAGAAAATAAATTTATGATGCCATCGAACCCGTTCAACCCAAAATTGGAATAGCGTAAAAGGCTGATAATCAAATGACGCAGACGTTCGGTAATAAAGACATAATAAGTGTTGTCTTAAATCCGCCAATTAAAATTTCCAGTACCAAACCGCAACCTCATTTCGTAAGATTCCCTTTCTCGAAGTCAGCCATTATGTATCCTCTTTAACAGACTATAAATTCAACTATGCAGTTAACAGTGACCAGATTTTGAAGTCCTGTCATGTGTTAACGAATGCATAACCAATATTTATAAATTGCAAATAAGTCTTTTATATTGCATCAAAAATAAAGTAACGAATATTTATCATGAATTTATTATTTTTTTGTCAACTAATATTATTAGATTATGATGATACCAGTATTTTAACTTCTTGGAAGCTTACTTGGGCCATTTATTTCATATTTGAAGTGGTGTGAAATACGTTTCACGCGAAATAGCTAAAGATGAAATATCGGTTAAGACGAAATAATATACCGCTCCCGACAATCTGCTGTGAATTTCCATGCATTTTTTTCGCCTAAGGTATCCGACTACGTTCGGAACCATTATTTAAAAAAAGCGCATAAATGGATAATTTTCGGGATATTTAGTGTCACATAGATTAGAATACATGTATAAAATTGTTTTAAGGATATTTTGACAAAAGAAAATTATTTTAATACAATATTTTCGCAAAAAATTAACTTAGAATAATCTTTTTTTCAAAATGTTCTCCTTTTATAAAAAATGCTCCTAAAATTATAATATTTCGCTTATATAAAGTAAAGACTTCTCCAGAAAGTCTGAACTAGGATTTTTGCAAAATTCGCATTATTTTCAGTTACCACCAATTGACATAATTATCGGCGTTTTTTACTTAAAATTACTCCCCTGTGTTGTCGTAAAATATGGATAAACCCACTTCTAAGTCATATATTTCAAAAATTTCAGTTGAGCCTCTGTAGAGAGGTCTGAGCTGTATACTGGCAAATTATTATTACACTAGAAGCATTTTTCACAAAAGCAGAATATTTTGAAAATTGGTCATTCTATGTTCATTTTATGTCAAAATATTGTGTTTAAATCAGTGCTTTTCAAACTTTCTATGCTTGCGACCCAATTTTCAGTCATAATTTTCCTCGCACCCCCATCCATATAATAGCAATGTATTGAATTAAAAATTAATATATTTTGACGTAAAGGTACAAGGCTACTCTAATTACACTGGAGTGCAAAAATTAAGGACGAAGTCGAAAAATTAGCATATTAGCTGAACGAAGAGGCAGAGCGGACAGAAAGACCAATCAGGAGATTAAGTAAGGTGATGTACGGTAGCACATGCGCAGATATGCAGGTAGACGTAATGGGGGAGTGTCTGAGTAGTATAAAGCATGTTGTCGGTGTAAGATCAGTATTTCTGGCAAAGAGATTGCACGCCGTATAGCAGTTAAAATCACACCGAGTTGCTGCCTCAGCGAGAAATGGCGAATAATCAATCTGTTAGACGACATCTGGATGCTTTTACCCGAGGTCGAATCATTGGGAAGTTGGAGGAAGGCCGCAGTGTGACAAGTGTGGCTGCAGAGTTCGGAATTGCTCACAGCATCGTTTCACGACTTTGGAGACAATTTCAAACTACAGGAACAGCTATCCGGGGGTTCAGTAGTGGTCGTCCACGAGGAACCACACCCGCAGATGACCGGTACATTGTCTTACAGGCCAGAAGAAACAGGCGGCAGACAGCGGGAGAAATCGCTAGACACACGACACAGGCGACTGGACGACCGATATCGCGTTTTACCGTGGCCAGAAGACTGCACGGTGGTGGTCTGTTTGCACAACGCCCTGTACGGTGTGTACCTTTAACGCCTGCCCATCGGAGAAGGCGTTCTCTGTGGTGCCGGGAACACCGGAATTGGAGAGACAATGAATGGGGACGAGTACTCTTTACAGATGAGAGCAGATTCAGTTTGAGTAGCGATTCTCATCGCATACTCATCTGGAGAGAGCGGGGAAGCCGCAATCATCCCTCGAACATCATTGAAAGGGACAGGTATGGAGGTCGCGGTGTTCTCGTTTGGGGAGGCATCATGCTTGGTAGTCGTACAGACCTTCACATCTTCGACGCAGGTTCAGTCAACGGGACCCGGTATTGTAACGAGATTCTTCTTCCATATGTGCGTCTTTTTAGAGGCACTATGGGTCTGCAGTTCCTTTTCATGGACGACAATGTACCATGTCATCGCACAGTAGCTGCCGAACAGCTCTTAGAGAGTGAGGATATTGAACGTATGGATTGGCCGGCACGATCTCCGGATCTCAATCCCATCGAGCATGTATGGGATTTTCTAGGCAGACGCTTGGCAGCTCGTACCTTACCACCAGTAACGATTCGGGAGCTTCGATTGACACTGCAAGACGAATGGGCAGCAATACCTCAACAACTGATTGACACCCTCATTCTCAGCATGGGCAGACGCTGTGAAACCTGCTTAGCAGTCAGGGGAGATCATATCCCCTACTAAAGACCGGATGTTTCTTGCTGGACACCCATCACAGGGATGTTTCGGCCTTCAGTCGCATTGCGCTCCATGCTACTTTTTCAATCAAGCTTCTTTTTATCCCTCTGATTTCTCTTTTAGTAAGTGTTGCTTACATTACACATGTCCTTACGTATTGGGGATCTTACGGTATTAAATGTGTTGATTTGGAAAGCTTTTGTACAAAGTTATATTGAAAAAACCGTCTCGTCCTTAATTTTTGCACACCAGTGTACATTGTGCAGTATAGTGATGCATTTGTATATAAGTGTATTATATAAGTGTAAATGTGTCTATTTTAATTTTTATTACGGCACAATGTATTTTGTTTTGCTTCCTTTCAGTAAATTAATGATTTCTAAAATAATTTTTTGTGTTTTCGACTTTTTGATATACTCTATCCCACCCGTAGGGTTATCACGCCCCCCCTCTAGGTGTGCGTCCCACAGTTTGAAAAACGCTGCTTTAGAGGCATCAGGACTTGTTAGAAATAATCCCGATCATGAGTTCGCGATCAAAAATTTTTAAATTGTGTCCTGAGCAGATAAAAAAGTCGTAAGGAATAGAAAACACTCACATCTGCTAAAATAAAAGCCTAATAAGAACAAAAAAGCATTTCAAGTTTATAAAGGAATAGTTTTGAGACTGACAATACGTAGAACACTTTACTTATCTTTGAAATTAATTGGATATCTGATCTAGAATTTGGAACCAAGCTTCCCAACCAAAAAAGCCACTGGAAAAAAATTTTTTTTTGCTGCTTTTAGAGTACTGTGGAGTCTTCAATTTATTAATAAAAACTGAAATTGAATCTCACTTTGAAATATACAAGGAAATAAGTTTAAAACTATCCCAAAGAACGCAAAAGAAAAATAATTAATTTCATTTCTTTAAAACCGAAGGATTCATATTTCTCACTACTTAAACTTCAATTTAAACGGAATATTTTCCCTCTCTCTTTTTATGCTTTATGTAAGGCACAAAATTTTCTTTATGGCTCTTCCTCTTTCACTCTTCCTTTAAAAAATATTGTTCACGCGTCCTTCTACAGTTTCCTTTCCTGGGTTTTCTTATCAAGTTTTTTAATTTGTAGCTATCAATATCTGATGAATCAATTTTCTTGTAAAAGATAAAATCGAAATTATTTAACACTTGGTTGATAAAACTCATATTGTATTTTAATTTTGAATAAAATAACTTAGCATTTTAAATATTATGATCTTTCATGAAATGTACTCACTGTGGAAGTCAAATAATTTTGTTGAAGGTAAGCAACATACAAATTTTATTATATTAAATTTTATGTTGGAATTTTTTTATGTTTTAAATATGAATCATAATAGTCATAGACACATACACAAACAAAAAGTTTATATATACGTATATTCTATTTCATTCTTTTGAGTCGATAAGTCTATAGAAATAATTTAAATTTTAGGCTTAGTATTACTAAAATGTAAAACAAACTAGTTAAAGATAAGAGAGATCACACATCCAGATATATGAGATAAGATACGTTTCTCGAGATAAATTTTCTTCTATGTTTTTTTTTTCCGGATGTTTTCTGCCATTAACATGTTTTTAACCTTCATGAATCTAATATATATTATAAATGTGAAAGTTTGTGAAAATCTTTGTTAGTCTTTCACGCAAAAACTACTGAATGGATTTTAATGAAACTTTACAGTAATATAGCTTATACATCAGAATAGCACATAGGCTATAATATATAGCATAGACTACAATTTATAAAGATTTGGGAAAAGTGTCAAAAATATAACGATATTTGTCAAGTAAGTAGGAAAAAATTCTGTCTTCTGCTAGCAATTCTGGCATGCGCTGCAAAAAAAACCCCACGTCTGCATATATCTATCTTTTGTTTGTGAAAAACCTTTTTTGTTTTTTGGCTACGCAAGGTGCTCGCTTCTAATTAATTCCACTGATATAATGCCTATTTTTTTATTTCAGAATCAAACAAGTTTTGAAGGGAGAGGTTGTTATAAATCTCTCTTTATTTTAATGTTTTTTTTTTATATATAACATCTTATTATGCACATTTGGTAGTAAGAAATTGATCTTTTTTCCAAATAAATGCTTTTATCAGTTCTGATACTTAAAGTAAATAAGCTTTCTCTTTCACACTGCATCATTTGGACAAATTTTCAAAATTTATTTGTGGTTAGTAGTTAATTATAACGCTATAATTTTAATTGAATAGGCAGATATAATTATTTTTACACTTAAAAACGCAATAACTATTGTTCTGTATTTCTTGGAGTGTGAGAGTGAGTGAATATTAATGTTGTACTGTTCAGCTACACGAGGGCTTTTGGCAACAGATCACGTAATTTTGAACCATAGTCAAGTAACGTGGACGACATCTGAGCTGGCACCCCTTTCTCCTAACTACCACAACACACCAACTTAGAAGGAACATTCTACCAATAATTAGCAGGAATATTCTTTGAAATCCACTCTTCCAAGATATATGGCAGCACGGGTTCCATGATGAGTATTTTAGCGGAAAAAATAGTTTGTCAAAATTTAAGTGTCTTATGTTTTTGTATGTTAATGAAGACCTTAGAAAATGATTTGACTACTTATTTTAAGTGAACGGTATATATATAATTAATTTTACAGTGGAATATCTTTATTTAATTTATTAGCTCTAACGGATTAAATTTCCCAAAGTGGATTATTTTGTTTATGTATATCCCTTAATTTTCAATGTAGTGATCCAAAAAAATATTGTATGAAAAAAACTGCAGTAAATCATTATACGGTGGATAAAGTATTAACGTGCATCGCTCCCCTACAGGGTGGGTCTTACAAAGCTCTAATAAAGCTCGAGTTATGAAAGTAGCTAGGCATTTGCCAACTTGACTCTATCGTTAACATTTCGCTATGTTTTTCATTGTATCGTCATTATAATTTAAGAAACGGCATTGCTTGCGAATATTACAATTTTAACATAAAATAAATACTACAGAAAGTAATATTAATGTATTATACTTTCAGATAAAAATTATTTACACTATTTTAAGCGTTCATTACACAAAACTTTTAACAATGTGTTACTTTTTCTGAGCAGAGATCAGCTTAGGAAGGTACACTGGCCTCAAAAAGTTAAGGTACAACATGTTTTTCGAAGCTCACCATAAAAAAATGGCAGTAACAATAAAATGCATAGTTTACATGAATGATAATAACGAACTTTAAAAACATTAATGCAAAAACGATTGCTACAACTTTTATTTTATAGAAAAGAACGTATATTTATGAGTGAGAGAAAAATATGCAAATATCAAGCTTTCGTACTTTTGTGTGTAAGTTGTGTTGATTTTCAACAGTTGTTGGCAGTTTCGGTGACAATAGTCAATAGAGTTTAGAAAATGTCTCAGAGACGTCGTTTACCCAATTCGTTAAGGTGGCGGGCAGTTGGATGAATGGAAATGGGATTGTCGCAGGCTGATGCTGCTAGACGTCTCAATGTGTCTCGTAGTGTTGTTCAGCGACTTTGGGATCAATACCAATCCGAAGATTCTGTGTCCAGAAGACCTGTTCCAGGCCGACCACCAGCTACAACACCTGCAGAAGACCGTTTTCTAGCTCTTTCGGCACGAAGGAGAAGAACCACTACTGTGCCGCAGCTCGTTGCAGACCACTTTCAAGCGTCAGGAAGAAGAATCTCCGCTACTACGGTGCGAAATCGTCTTCACAATGCAGGTCTGTATGCAAGAAGACCAGTTGTGTGCGTTCCCCTCAACGGACGACAGCGAAGGAACCGCTTATGCTGGGCAAGAGAACATGTTTCTTGACACAGCAACAATGGGCTTCTGTGCTGTTCACAGACGAGTCAAGATTTACAATGGAGAGTGATTCAGGGCGTCTACTGATCTGGAGGGAACAGCGCACTAGATACCATCAATCCATCACTGTTGAAAGACACATTTATAGAGGTGGTGGAATCCTGGTTTGGGCAGGGATCTCGCTCGGTGGCCACACTGACCTGCATGTGTTCCATGGAGGAACCGTAACTGGTCTTAGATATCGGGATGAGACCCTTGATCCATATGTCCGCCCATATGCTGCTGCTATTGGTAACGACTTCATTCTGATGGATGATAATGCACGACCTCACCGAGCTCGGATTGTTGAGGAGTACCTGGAGGATCACGGTTTGGAACGAATGGAATGGCCAGCTCGATCTCCAGACCTGAATCCGATAGAACATCTTTGGGACTATCTTGGCAGAGAGATTGCTGCCTTAAATCCTCCTCCAAGGTCGTTACATGAGCTGAAACAAGGCTTACTCTGTGTCTGGTCTTCGCTTCCTATTCCGGTGTCCGACAACTTAATAAACAGCATGGGAAATCGATGCCGCCAATGCATTCAAGTTAGGGGTGGACACATTCCTTATTAGAACCCATTTTTGTATTGTTTTTATGCCATTTTACCACATAACACTGTGATGTGCTGTTTTCTCCAAGAAAGGACTTTTCCGCAGAGATTGCTTTTTTGTTATAAATCGTTTTTGCAATACACTTATACAAATTTCTATGACGCATTCAATAAAAACTATTTAATGCACATATCCTCCAAAATTTTTGTTTCTACATTCATTCATTTGCAAATTAGACACAAAACCCGGTTGTACCTTAACTTTTGAGGCCAGTGTATTTTCAAAAATCAACCCTCAAGAGTGTTACGGGGAGTTATAAATAAAAAAAATCTTTTTTATCAGCTATTAGACCTACATACTTAAAATTTAACAAAGATGTTTTATTTCTCTTTTTTTGTTACCTGAGTTACGCCAAAAGCTTTTTTTGTTTAATTTGCAATTCACGTAAAATTAACTCATTAAAAACTTCTTTATCCTTCAATCTGTGTTGTTTAATTTTTCAGTTCACCCGTGCGAAGAACGGGTATACCAGCTAGTTTTATATATTAACATCTCTTTTTTTATTAACAAAACATTTAAAAATGTTTTTATTTGTGAAAATTTGAAGCTTTAAAAGCAAAATGGTTGCTAAGAAACTGTAAGTATGCTCTTTTGTGTAGATTGATTTATTTCTCAAGAAATAATCTTCGAAGTTTTTGTAATGTAATGGGAAAATTTTAATTTTTGTTAAAAAAAGGAATGTGAATCTTTGGGAAAAGAGACAAGTTTGTATAACACTTACTCCCCTTTTTTCATAACCTTTGAATGAATAAATAATTGTAAGATTCCCAATCCAAATTTATGGCTGATTCGAAGTATTATTTTTATAACTTAAAGGTCGAGGGATTTAATCACCTACTTAATAATTGTACACTATTCAGAAAAAGCGCAATATATTTTTCTTTTTGATAATTTCAGTAAAAAGTGTAGCAGAAAACCGAATATGATGAAAAACAATGAAAATGATTATTTTACTACTGGTAGTAAAGTAATTTCATTAAAACTGAAACTAATAAAATAATTAATACATGTATTGAATGACTAATTCCGTTAATCTTTTGAAATGAATATAATTTTTATTACTTCCATATTCCTATAACTGCAATAACCTTTTTTACTATCTCATAATCGCTCTAGATTTTTTTCCTTTTCGATTTCTGGATTGAAGAAAGAATGAATTCTATTGACTTGTAGAGAATCAATAATAAAATTAGGATCGATGACTCGCGTCTGTTGTAACCATTGTTCTTCGAAGAAAAATAGAACTTCGGTCTATTCATCTTCGAAGCTTCATACAAATCGGTATATTAAACGCTTAAAAGTGCTATCAGCTGTCGGGATGACTTACAAGATTAGAAATAAGATAAAAGGTAAAACGGAGATGTAACAATGCAATTATTATACGCCGAAAGAGCAAAGTTTATCTTGTGCAGATGTTACACAGACGATTCTTCCTAAAAGAATTCGAGTGACACAAATTCCATTCTTAACATCGAAGTCATTATAGCTTTTCCTTTTTTAAATTATTTTATTGTATTGTTTGTAAGTATACTGAAGAATCAATTAAAACCAGAATTTAACGAGTGATAAATTGTTGCGCTAAGTAAACAACACATTTTAACATTGGAAAATACATATACTTTTCATGTTTCTAAAAATAAATTTTTTAAATGGTATTGATTATTTGACAGACGATTATTTTATTTTCTCTTACAGAAGAATTTTATCTTATGATTGGCTTCATCCAAGACCCGAGAATAAGATTCAAACTGGAGATGCTTTTAAGATAAGAAAATACTTTTATATTAATAACATATTCTGACATTGCCAATGCGTATGAATATTTTAATATACTATTCATTTTTTTTTGTTGCTTGAAACAATCGATTTCTTTCTTGTATAATACATTTTGAATAAGGTTTTCAAAAGAAATTGATTTATAAAGACTCTTTTTGTATAGAAATAAAGAATGCATATTTACTGAATGCTTTTGAAGGATATTTTTATAAGATGAATTTATATTAACATTGAAACATGTATTTTTCTTTCTCATTAATGGTTTCTTGTTTAGCCCTTATTCGCGAAAAATAGTAGTAAGTAATTTTAAGCCACATTGTAAGCTAATCTAATGGTTTTTTTTCGAATAGATATTTTTCCCAATATCTTGTGAATTAGAAGAAAATAACTGAACGGCTGATTGTAAAAGTATCAAAAACACGTTTTACTTGTTGCGATTTCGTGTGACTTTAAGATAATACTTTTTATTGTATTTAAATTTAAGATAGCATAGGGATTTACAAATAAAAAAAAATCAAAAATCTAATGCTTCTATTTTTGGTTACCTAAATGATTTGTTATCTTAATGAAAATGTGTAAAATTAAATATAAAAGAGTAGAAACATATAGAATCAAATTAAACCAAAGTTATAAACATGAAATTGTAAGAAAATTTGAATACACGTCTTTGTAAATATAACTCTTTATTTTTCACATTGTAATCTTTATTTAAAATAAGAAATTATCCAATTGTATTATCAATAATCTGATCAATTGCTTAGGTATAGCTTTATATTTAAAATGGAACGTTTCCTACATCTGTTCCATTTGTGTATAGTTTATACTTTACGTAAATAACTGTATGAATTCCGTAGTATATACATAATTAAATAAGTATTACGGATTAATGAATTAGAATAGATCAGGGGTGGCGAACCTTTATGTGTATCAACGTGCAATTTTTTCCTAAATAAGTGTTTTAAGAGGTATAAACGTGCCGTCAAATAATTTTGAGTTTTGATTATTGGGAAAATAATAAAACTAAATAAATACTAACAAAGCTCAAAACTCTTTATTTACTACGAACAAATACCTTTTGCACTGTATAGTTCTAAATGTTTTAATTATGCGTGTAATTCAAATTAAAGTAATATTAGTGTGACTTCTGTTGTTGCAGATTGGATGACAAATAACTTTTTAGGATTATAAGATGTTACTTTTAGTAGAATGCATGCTGAATTGGAGTCCTCTGCCAAACGTTTTTTTTTTTAATACTGTGGTTCCCTTTTCTGACAAAAGGATTTGTGATTTGTTTCAAAATGCCATTTTACATTTTACAGATGTTCTGCATTCCACTGTTCCAGAACATAAAACACACACCTCTTTGTCGCTTTTACTAATAATGTCATATATCCAGATTCGCCAAGTTTGAAATTCTCTGTTACACTTGCTATCTTGCACTTTTTTGTTCTTTTGCTGCAGTAGCCATGTTAAATATCGTAAATATAACACACATAAACTTTTAAATACATTTTGAACAATCAAGTGCGTAGACAAATTTTGCATCATAAGCATGACGTAACTAAGGGAAGACAATAACAAACGAGTGTATATTCCCCACTACCCCGCGACCGATCCCTCGAGTTAGTTCGTAATACTTCATAGTGAACTTTGTTATTTAGAAATAAAATGCTAACCATTTTGATCAGTGGCCTGCCCAAGATATTGTGCCACGTGCCATTGGTGGCACGCGTGCCACTGGTTCGGCATCCCTGGAAGAGATAGTTGCTCAACTTCTATACGTGTCAATGAAATAATTTTAAAAACATATTTTTTAAAATTTAAGGATTTAAACTGAAGAAATTTAACAATGCTAAAAATATCCTAAATAATCATGAAAAACTTCCTTGAAAGCTTTAAAACAATTTGAAAATAATGTTGCTCTAAAATAATAAACATATTCGTCAAAATTCAATGATTTGTGCCTTTTTTACTAAAGAAATATATACGAGCATATTTTTTCAAAGAACAAACCCTATAAAATTTCAAACAGCTACAAAATTATATGTTTGTATATGAAATTTTCAATTTTAAAACAAAACTTCATTTAAGTTCTTAATGAAATTAAGTAAAAATAGAGAGAGAGAGAGAGAGAGAAGCAAAAAATAGGGGTTAAGAGGAAAGAAATAATTTTGAATGAAAGAAAAAAAGAATATTTTTCCGTATGAGAATAAATATTATGTTTTAAAAAAGATGAAAGTGTTATTGCCTTAAGTAGCCTTAATAAGGCAACTTAGAATAGAGATACAAAACAAATTCAATCTAAATGTTGATTAATATTTTTGATTTCTGTTAATTGGATTTCATCATCACTTAAAAAATGATAATTTAGAAAATCCACAAAAAATGATTTGTTATTTGGTGACACAAACTTTCTTCATTATTGGAATAAGAGGATTCAAGTAGAAAATATCGTTCTGAGTTCACACGTAAACATATTTTATGAGGATCAATAAACTAGAGAAGTTGACTCATTTGATGACATTACCTATTTCTATAACGGTCAGCATTTCTTTTCTTTTATACACCCCATATGAAATTCTTTTTTCTATTTTACGTGGATTAATAGATGGCTAAAATCTACTGCTCTGTAACAATTTCATCATCTTTTCATAAATATTCATTGCTTGTACTTAATTTATTGCCATTGTAGCCAAGTGATCACGGTCAGAAACTCGTGGCTGGTGTTATCAAGTCTAGGGATCGAAACCTAGTATCACTAAAAATTTGCCGTGTAGACAGGCTAATGCACGTTAAATCTGTCGAGGCTTAAAACCCTGTACTTGGTGTGAGGTGGAAATTTAAAGAGGTCGATGCCAATTCAAATGTAATCCTTGTCACTTGATCATAGTTCAAAATCATGAGATCCGTCGCCTGTAGCCCTCGTGTCGTATTACAGTGAGAGGTAATTCAAAATCAAATCTAACCGTTCCTATTTATTGGGAAACTATTATAAATACTGCATAGAAAATGTATTGCAGTTCTTTTTATTTATTACTTTAAAGTTTTATGACGGGGAAAACAGAGCATAATAAGGAAATTCTCCATGGCAAATTTTATAGTTTTTTTCTTTTTTTTTCTTTACATACAAAATATCAATTTGAAGTTTTGTGATGTACCTCCCCTTGGAAGTACATCCCTCGAAGTATCAGCGTGAGCTAGAGGTGTAGGATTAACGTAAGAACTAGAATCAAACATTATCTTAATATGACTTTATTAAGATATTCAACTTAAACTTTGAACAAATATAATCTTATTAATGAATGAGAGAATCTACGATGACACAATGCGCAACACACAATATAATACAGACCTATATCAATAATTGAGAAACGCCTAATCTTCAAATATAATAATAATAATAAGTAATCAATCCTACCTTATATTATTCTGTAATAGACTTGTCTTTATCTATAGTGGTAAGTAGCTTTACCTTTAACTTCTAATCGATCACCAATATGTTTATCCACAACGCGTAGAACTTGAATCTTTGAACAGCGAACTTCAATAATCATCCAATACCACAACGCACTTTAATTGTCGAACATTCCTTTACACTACCATTACATTGCCATCACGCTTACTCTAAGATCCTATATTTATCCTATATTATTTGCATCTCTTCACTTCTCGTTTCTTGGATTTGGTTGGAAAAGAGTTGCCATTAATTCTGGCCCAAAGAACCCAAAGGACTTGTTAAAGAAAAGACGCGTAAGTCGCGCGTCACAGCTTTACTATTAAAGTAGGCAGATGGTAGATTAGTTTTATCACATTTTTTTTACATTTTTTTAAAGAAATACATTAATTAAAATATTTTATAGGTGATAGGAATTTTTCAATGAGAGAGAAATAGTATTTAAATTATTTTGGAATATTATCCTACATTTTTTTTCCCTGCTTTAATTAAATTTTGAAAGTTAAGACAATCAATCTTGCAATGCGTATCTTTGTATGCAAAACATCAACATCTGTATGTTTTAGAGACTGATTTCAGAACATAATGTTTACGTTCAAAGATTTTTTTTACTGAAATAGTACATGCACTATGCCTGAAGATATATAAACACCAAGTTTCGTTTTTATCGTTTCCTTTTAAAACTCAATGATTTTTTTAGTCTTTACTTATTTGGAAAATAATGACATATTTATTAATAAGTTGTATGAAAAATTTTCTTTGTTCGATTAATTATTTAATTTTTAAAAAAAGATAATTTAACACAGTTTAAGGTTTTTAAATTCTGTTTCGAACACACACCCCCCCTAAAATTACAATTAAACTTTAAATAAATTATTTTTGCTGGAGTGAAATTATAAAGTATGCGAGTGTATATTCCAAAGTGACATTGTATTCTGAATAACAAGGAAGAAGAGCATGGAATCTCTTCTTCCAAACCAAGCAGTAATACACATGTGGAAGCTTGCAAAAATCTATTCGAAGAAACAAAGAATAATATTTATGTCATTTAATCTTCTTTCCTGTTTTTCTTGTGCTCATCTGGAGTGCACATTTAGCCAGAATTTTTTTGTTTCGGTTAACGCCCTTTTGCTGGAAAGGAAAGAAACCTTTTACGATTTATATCAATCCTTGATCGGATAAATAAAAAAAGGGTGATTCATCGACTTTATTCCATTACTCCAAAACAACTATGACGTTTTGCTCTTGCGTAGAAACAAAACGAATCTATAAACTGTCCACTTAAGTGTCCTTTTCGTAACGAATGCGATTTCCACTATTAATCCTTCTTAAACACAGAATCTTCAAAATGGCCATTACTACGAAGGACACCTTATGAGGGTTGCTCAAGGTTGGGTGAGAAGTAATAATAAAAAAAATATCTTCGGCCGGTAATGTTTGTTTTCTAGTTGCGTCAAGAGACAGTATATGTCGACTCTCTTTCGATGAGCTTTTAATGTGTTTTATCACGGAAGCAGTTTTTCGTGGAATACTGGTGCATTAGTTCTGTGTTTTTGATATTCTGCACGGAATTGTACTAGACCAGGGATGGCGAACCAGTGGCGCGAAAGAATATTTTTGGCACACTGGTGATAAAAATGGTTTGTATTTTATTTCAAAATTTCGAAGTTCACTATGAAGTATTACGAACAAATGCGAGTAATTGATTGCAGGGATTCGGGGAGCACACTCGTACGTTATTGTGTTGCCTTAGTAACGTCGCAGACTACAATTGCTTATGATGTAAAGTTTGTCTACGCATGTAGCACAATCAATTTCATTAACACAACAGTATTTTAAAGTTTATCTGTGTTATATTTACGATTTTTAACTGTTATTTAACAAGGCTAATTCAGCAAAAGAACAGCAAGTGAAAGATAGTTAGTGTAACAAAAAAATTTTCAAATTTGGTGGACCAAGAAACATGACATTATTATTAAAGATGACAGAGCCATGTGTGTTTTATGTTCTGGAATAGAGGTATGCAGAACATCGTCTGTAAAACGGCATTTTTAAGCAATTCTTAAATCTTGTCAAAAAAGTGAGTCACTGCAAAAATAATTTATTTCTTAGAAACCGTTTGGCAGATGACTCGAATTCAGCATGCATTCTACTAAAAGTAACATCTTACAATCCTAATATAAGTTGTTTGTCGTCCAATCTACAACAACAGATGTTACACTAATGTTACTTTAATTTGAATTACGCGTATAACTAAAACATTTATAACTATACAGTGCAAAAGATATTTCTTCGTAGTAAATAGAGTTTTGTGTTGATAGTATTTAGTTTTTATTATTTTCCCAATAATCACGTCAAATCTTTTTGATGGCACGTCTGTACCTCATCAAGCACTTCTTTAGAAAAAATGACACGTTCATCCATAAAGGTTCACCACCTCTGTACAAGACCAACAGATTTTTTTTACTGAAACCAATAAAATAAAACAAAATTAATAAATCAATGGGTGTTTAAATTAATGAGAACAAAAACTTTTCAGGTGGACCTTTCGTGCAGGAATCTAATGCAACATCCTAAGCCTTTTTTTTTTACGGAGAAGTCCTGTAGTAGTGATAGTTGTGATTAAAATTATAATAATAATTGCACAAGAAAAATAACTTTATGTTTTTGTGACTTGATTATGTTTACTTCAATTTAACCGAAAAGTCGAAAGAAGTCTTAAAAAATTAAAATAATTTGTTTAAGAATATGCCCCCAGAATCTTTCATATATTTAGAAAAATAACTAAAAATTAATAAAGGACTTGAAAAATGACCTAAAAATAACGTTATACATGCATTCCTAAAATAAAGGATAGTAAATCAATTCTTTTTTTCCTTCTGGTTTTTGGATTTTTAATATGACATTGTGATATATATATATTTCTTTATGAACACAATGTTTTTCCTCGCATATAGATCACAGAATTATTAACTTTTAAAATACTCTTAATTTTGTATCACCTCATACTTAATAGCTAATAAAATTTTAGCTTATGTGAGAGGAGGATAATCAAGTACAATATTTTAATTTTCCTTGAAAATCAAACATCGTGACTTCTTAATCGAAAATTTAAACCAAAAGAGTTCTTTTAAGGTATCCGACTACTTGCGACAGCTTTTTTTTAAAATAATGGAGATATGAGGATTTTTTTTGTAATTTTTAGATTTATTTAGTATATTTTAAGGAAAAAATTCCAAAATTGAAAACAGAAAAAAAAAATTTACAGCTATTAAAATGGGAAAAAAACTGGCGAAAATGTACAAAAAATTACATAAACGGGGAGCGCTCTGTACAAAAATTTTATGAACAAATTCTCAATTTTTCAATTTTGATGTATTTCTTTGTTATTCATGTTTGAAATGACCTTCAGGATAAGAGATATTTTAATTTTTATAAAAAGTAGAGCACTTTATCTTAGTGACTATATGAAATTGCTTAAAAAAACAGTAATTATATTCACACAAAGGACTATAAATTTTGAAATAAAGCAGTGATTGATAAATCTGAAGACCAAAACACTTCTACTGTTATACAAAACATACACAGAAAATTTCAGCAAAACTTTTTCAAAACTTTTTAAGCAATCGCTGTCCCCGTTTGAGTTTTTCGAAAAAAAAAAACACTTTCCGAGTTAAACGCATTTTAAAGTTCGGCATCTTATGTAAAGTTATGGCATCTGCTTTTACTAAAAGACGTGTAGTTTTTGTTCTAGTGAATGGAAAATAAAAAATTTGGTATTTTTATTAAGCTAATAAGATCATATGTGGTCTCTCATGTGGTCTCTATCTATAAAATAAAATCACAAAATTTTTTTGTCAATTTTGAATAAAATCATAATTTTAGGATAGTCGGATACCTTAAGAAAGATATAGGATATTTGAAATATTGGGTTTGAAACCAGAATTTCTTTAAGAGGAAATATACGTTTAATGAGGATGATTATTTACGTATTTTTGGTGAAGAAAAAAATGCTACAGTAAAAGTTTTTGAGCTTTAAAAATGTTTTTACAAACTTAGAAATATTTCTACACTCAATGTTCAAAATATTAGGAACATCCGGCTATGCATCATTAATATCGAGTGGAGCCTCCTCTAGCTTTCATGACAGCAGATATTCTTCTAGACATGACCTTTACTAGTAGCTGTAACCGTTAAAGAGAAATATCATCCCAACGAAATGAAAACTCTTAATTTCCTCAGATCAGAAAGTGTGTATTGTAGCTTTATTGGGTTGATATTGAGTCACGGAGGAAATTGTTGAGTGTGAGAATCCTGTTCTTCAAACTAATCTGAGAAAATTCTAGCTTAGTGGTAGAATATATTGCCTCTCTGAAAAAAAAGTCATGATCATCAGAAAACATTATTTCCATTTACAATTGTGTGTGGTCTCTCTATGTTGAGGGAGGCGTTGTCATTGAAGGATGTTTCCAATGGAAAATCAAGAATGTATTTCGAAAGAGCTCCCCCCAACCGTAATTCCGCCACCACCTACAATTATCATGCGGCACACTGAAACCTTGGCTTCGTGGTGATTGCGCCATACACATACCAAAACTTTACGTAATTTCGAAATATTGATTTGATGGGTCAGGCAACTTTCTTCCATTCATCAAAAAAGTGTCTAATTTCGACTTTCTATAATCAAAAATTCGTTATTAGTCTCTGGCTATTAAAACCAATTCTTTTTAAGATAAATCTTGCAGAGTATGCAAATATGCTTTGCGATTATACTGATATGTACTGTGGTGCAATTTATTGCGTTATAGCTCATTTGTTGCTGTTCATAATACCTGCCAGTCACACCACACCTCTTGCGTTCACAAGCAATTTTTACTTTCCGTTAAAAGATTTAGGCTTAGTTTTTATTTATTGAAGATTTGAAAGATTGTTGAGGGAGAAAAATCAAAAAGATCAGCGGCTTTGGTGGAACAGGAATCGCTCTTTTTGGCATCCACAATCCTACCGCGTTCAAAGTTCCACATAAACCAACCTTTAAGTGGTATATCCGACTAGGGAAAAACTTTTTAGTTGCAACACTGCATGTGTTTCTTATATGCAATGCATATGTTGCACGGACGAGTCGAAATTTCAGGGAGAAATCTGCTTAGTTCCTAATTTTGAAGTTATTGAACACACACACATACGTACAAAATCATTTTTCAAGGAAATGACTAATACAATCTACCTTGTCTGAAAATATCTGGGTGCGTGCTTGCAAGATCTTCAAGAGTAACAGCTCTCTAAAACTTCTCAAATGAGAACTCTTATATAAAAGATAAACTCTTATAGTAGAATGGATATTATCAATGATTTGGCATCTGGCTATCAGATACTAGTCCCACTATATATATATATGTGTGTGTTAATTGCTAAAAGTTCAACAATCAGATTGTTGTGATTATCAGTTCAGTATAAAAGATTTTTGACAGATAATCAAGAAATATTACCTTATTTAAATGATGAACGCATCATCCTCACTTCTGTGTTTTGTTGCTGGAAGACCACATTGGAATTTATTATTTTCACTTTGGCAAATCTCATGATAATTAATTTTAAATATTGAGGCATGAGTATGACAAATAAAAAAAACGCACAATCAGTTTAATAATGAAAATTTCATAATTACAAATAATATATTAAATTGTTAAAGCTACTTTGTAAAACGAAACTCTACATAATAATAAACCCCTAACATAATAAATAATACATATAATGGATAATTCTCAGGATTATTTGTGTCATTTTTCCGTAAGTCACAACAAACTTTATATGACCTTTCTATTTTTGATTTAGGGAGTTAGTTCTTTATTCACACACACCGATTCAGTCAACGAGAGAGAGAGTTTGTTGACCAGTTTATTTTGTTCACTTTAAAATTTATATTGCATTTCTTAAAAAATTGTATTGCATTTCAATAAAACTTTTATTGCATTTCTTATTTACCATTCAAGTACTTTTGCTCATAACTGTTTGTTTACCGATAAATATGAGTTTCCCTTTCTCATTTTTCGCATTATTACTCATTTTGCGTCAGACAATGACTTTCGTTAAAGCAATGTATAAAGAATATTCTGCAATCACACAAACTTCTCGAAAAATCACTGCACTGACGAAATGGAACTTTATAGTGGTTATAATGATCTTATCTGTGACGTGTAACTAAAGAAAATCGAAGACCATTCGCGCGGAAAATTTCTTATAATGATCGAAAGGCACGCAAGGACGAGTTCAAAACCTTATATGTCATTAAAGATAAACACGAAATTTTCTTGTATTCCTGGAAATTTGCATGCAGTATCTAACATAGAATTCTAAATTAATTACATTGTAAAAAGCTTTTTAACCGAAATGAATATAATTCGGTTCAACAGATTTGGAAGACCAAATATGTACTGAAGAGGCTTGAAGTATTCTAAAACTAAAAAAAATTCAGTTTTGTTAATATACTTTATTTTTCAAATCTTAACCTGTAGCCTCAGTAATTGAATAGTCATAGTCAAAAACTCGTAGTCGACGTTGTTTATATCAAGAAGGGGATTCCAATCCCTGTACCATTAAAAATTTATCGTTTAGATCAGCGGTTTTTAAAACTTTCGATCGCTGCGGCCCCCTTTTATATATTGGCCTGGCATCGCGGACCCTCAAGATTTAAAAAACCCTTCCCCGACTTCCAACACGTGTTTGAGTGTGATTTAAAGGTTCCTCAATAATCCTAAGACTGCCTCTGTTGCTTTTAGACTTTTTTAACGCTTCTTATTTTTCCTTCAAGAAAACAGTAAATACCTAATTTTGAAGTATTACAAAATGCTAATTTCAAATAAATATTGTACTTCACTACATTAACTAATGATCTAGTTCAGTGATCCGCACCCCGCGGTCCGTGGATCAAATGGTGCCGGGCCGCCTAAAGAACATTAAACTATTGCCATTTTATTTAAAGTGGCGCATCTCTCTCGGATTTGCGCAACTTTTCACGGAAATCACTTTATATTCCCCGTTAAATCCCTTTTATTCATTTTTGGTGTAACTATATTTTATTCTGAAGGCATATTTAAATGTAACTAAATTAAAATTGTTAAACCAAAACAATCTAAAATATAAACAATCAACGTGTCCCATCCTCAGCGGGCCGTGGTAAAATTATCAAACGTTGACCGGTCCGCAGCGATAGAAAGGTTGCGGAGCACTGATCTAGTTTAATTATCAATTTAATGATAAATTAGTGGCCTAATTATAAAGATGGATCATCTTCAAATTTTTCCATGAGATCGTTCAGTTTGTAAAAGAGGGAAATCTGTACGTCAAATGAAAAACCTTCGTGGACCCCTGGAGAACGCTATGGACCACCAGGAGTCCACATGTAAAGGTCTGCCCGACGCTTTAAAAGGTGTGGGAGAAATAGAAGGAAGACTAGAGCAATATTCTAACTAACTCAATTTATTCACAGTACCAATAACAATACAAATTCAATTTATCAAGGCTAAGAGATGCACCCAATTATCAAATATGGAGTGCAATTAACGAGGTATTCGAGGTATGAGAAGACTTTAAATAATTAGAACACACTTACGTATATTCAATAGCTTTTTCTTCTTATCTACCTGATCTAGTTACATTCTTAAATGATAGATCACCAACTTAAATATTTCAATTATCAGCTATTAAATATCTGCGCCTCACTTCAAGTTTAATTAATCACTGCTCTCGTTAGCAGTCTGCCCTATCTCTCTTTTCTAACATGAAAGTTTAGACTTTATATACAAGTCCTAATTTGCATGGTCACGGCTTCTTCTTCGGGATGAAGCTTTATAATATAATAATTTTTAAAGACCCAATATTTCCCTAGACAATTAGTACTTTTAGAGAACGCGGATAGAACGTCACACGAGGACCACAGCTTACGAACCTTTGGTATAGACGGATTCATGTATGTTAAATAAGTCGAGGTTTAAAGTCCTCTCATTAGTGTAGAGTGGATGTTTGGAGAATAGGGTATCATCTCAGGTGTCGTTTTTGCCGCTTGATTGAGATTTAAAACTGCGAGATCAGTCGCCAATAGCCCCCGCTTTGTTTAGAAGGAAGACGTTAATAAAAATCCCCTCAAGTAAATCTAAGTTATGAACACTTTGTTTACTAATCGTCTTGATTCGTTTGATTGATCGATCATTTATTTTCGTTGTACTTAGAAGCAACATGAGGTCTATCGAAGATGGATCACATAATTATAAATCACGGTCAAGAGAGGAGGACGATACTTGAGCAGACATCCATTCTTTAAATTCAATACCACATCATCGTGAGGACCTGGACAGCTGATGCACCGTGGACTTGTAAGTGCTTGTCAACTGAGATTTGACGAATGAACGAATCTGCCCTTCTCAGCACAATCACAACGCCCCTCGTAAAATAATCTGGCTACTGAGTGTATAGATTTTTGGAATTTATTAACCCTCCTTTCCTCCCCCCTCATATACACATGCGTTGAATGCTCATTTGGAAAATCAAAATAAAAAAAAAAAAGAAATATTTCTTATACTTGAGTACGACAAAACAGAGCATTAAAAAGTTTCAATTGATCAAATTAAATATGACTTCTTTAAAACTGAGAAATTGGAATACAAAATGCGAAATATAAATATTTGTTAAATCCTTTCATTTTGACATTTTTGAAAACAATAATAGGATTATAAATTTTATTTCTATATCACTTTGAAATATGCGATCTTTTTGGCAGTTTAATTTTTATTGCTAAAAATATCAAATTATATATAAAAGTTGTAAAGGTATTGCCTCAGCGCCTAGAGATGTGGAAAAAAGGGAAGGAAGACTAGCCATATTCACAATTACTTAATTTATTTACAGCGCAAACCACAACACAAGTTCGATCATCCAATGTTAAGAGATGCACACCCAAAATTAATAGATATGAAAACAATTAACGAGGTACACGAGATATGAGAGGACTTTAATGAAATCGGACGCTTACGTCATTTCAATAGCTCTGCCTTCTTAGCTATCTAGTCTGGATTCAATCTCAAGTGACAGATCGTCACCTTAAGGTATCCGACTAGGTTCAGAGATAAATTTTTCAAAAATTGATTTTCTGAATAATTTTATTTTTTTAAGAACATAAATAGGTTTAAAAAGTCATTACTATTAAATAGTTAACATGTATCACCCTTTTTTTGAAAAAAAAAATTATGTTTAGGAAAATTTAGCAAAATTTTTTAAGTTAAGAAAAACGTGATAAATAAAAATAAATCGCACATTATGCAATTTTAACGTCATTAATATACTTCTTGATCCCTCTGAAGCGTCACAAACCGCGGGTTAAAAATATTTTAAGAAATAAATATTTTATTAGAGAGCATTTTTTAAAAAAATTTGATGGTCATGATTTTTCGTCAAAATTACTGCATGTTCTAAGCTAAAAATAGCTGTAAAATGTGATTAAATGTAGCTGTCTTAAAACCTACGGTTTGTTACACTCTGAAGGGCGCATAGCATATATGTTATAAATTTCATTGCATTTGATTGGATTATTTAGAAGATATCCCGTTTTTCGTGCACAAATTATCATTAAAAGTTCATTCTTCAAAAAACGAATTAAAAAAAATATTTTTATTAGTTAGATAAAGTAAATGCTATAAAAAGAACTTAAAAACTCTCTAGTTTTATGTATTAGTTCTTCTTTCTAAATAATTAATTTCTTTTTTCCCTAATGACCCAAACAACACCAAACATCAAACACCTATAAAGCACTTTTTCAACCTAATCGGATACCTTAAGTGATACAATCAATTACTAAATATCCACACCTCACATTAAATTTGATTAATCACTGCTCCGCTAGTAATCCACTCTATCTCTCTCTCTTTCTAACCTGAAAGCCTAGACTTTATTTGGTATTTTTAATTTGCATGCTCATGTTTTCTTCTTCGGAGGAAGCTATCAAATAAAATAATTTTTTCAAGGTCCTAAAATTCCCCAAGAGGCAATGGCGTAACGTACACCCCTTCAGTGTGGGGGCAGGGCTCTAGAGGGCCCACAGCCTGACTATCACCATAGCCCTTTGTAAAATCCAACTTGGGGGCCCAAAACCTGACTTTGCAGGGGGGCCCAAGTGTTCTCCGTTACGCCACTGCCAAGAGGGCTGTTCGAAAGAGAAAAGCCGTGACAAAGTCATTTTTAGTTATTGAATGAAACATGTTTTTTAAGGAGCAGCATAACTCCGTTGAGAGTCTAAATATCTTTTTTATACTTGATTTCGATTTTAATTCAAGATCCGTTGGTTGCTAGTAGGCGCGGAAGTCGTGGTAGGACTACTTTTTTGAGGAAAATCATCCATTAAATGTTTTAAAAAAATACGGAAGGCATGTTTTCACACAAGAATGAAAGAGAAATTCAAGTTATGATTAAAAATGGAGGAGGATTCTTTCTTTAAAGAAGACGCGTGATCACTTCTTATTTAAAAATTTGAGGTGCTTTGGTAATATTTTTTATACATTTTATTCACGACTCTTTTTTATATTTAAATTAGTTATTAATTTACTCGATAATTCTGATATTAACATTTTCAAGGTATGTGATTACGCCCGGAATCGGGATTTTGGAAAGAGAATAAATGAATACATTTTTTTGATATTTAGTGTTACTTGAATTAAAATATGCACATAAAATTGTTTTAGTAATATTTTTACAACAAAAGTTTATTTAAATGCAATTTTTTGACACAAAGGGAAGAAAGAATGACACATTTTCAAAATATTCGCTTTTTATAAAAAAATAATTTTATTAAAATGATATTTTTACTATATATATATAACGGAGACTTATGTACTGAGTCTGAACAAAGTTTTTTGAAATATGTAATTTAGAAATGAATTTATTCATATTTTAATATGTCATAGCAAAGAAATTTTTACAAAGAAAACTCGGTTATAGTTTAATTTAATAGTACTAACTATGAAAATAAGGGCTTTAACAAAAATCCTGGTTCAGCCTCTGTAAAGAAGTCTTAGTTATATAAAAACATTAGCTTAACTTGTGGAAGAGAGTATTGCGCTTCCACGCCACCAGGTTCAAATCCCATGCTGGGCAAGGTCAACTCAGCCTTGCATTCTTTGAGTGGGTCGATAAATGATTACCAAGCTTTCTTGGGAACTAAACACTGGGGGTTTTCGCGTCAGACTGACCATTTGACCGGAACATCTACTCATGCTCCTCAGCCCCCAAGGTCACGAAAACTAAGATGGGCACAGTAGGCATTTGCCCTCTATAGAGTGTTGTGCCACTGAGTTTAGTTTAGGTTCACTTAACTTAGCTATATATTATTACTATGTAAGCATTTTCCATGAAGAGAAATGATTTAAAATCATGAATTTTTTCATCATTTTTTGCCAAAAAATAAAAAATTGCTTTTTAATTTTTTTCTTGAATTAATATGCTTAAAACAGTTTTATGTGTGCATTCTTATTCAAGTAATACTAAATATCAAAAAAATAATTCATTTGTGTGCTATTGTAAAATCACGGTTCCAAACGTAATCAGATACCATATTTTTTTCAATACACTAGCCAAACAAACGGTAACATTCAGTATAACATTTTATTGTAACATTTTATTAAACTTAAAATGACTCATAAATTGACTTTCACTTCAACATGCTACCGTTTGATTAGTTTTACCTATCATCAAAACAACTGCGTGCATGACTAGAGCCATTTAATGGCAATCTCTTGTTATCGCTTTTGTTGACATGACTCACTTCACTTGTGATCACGTCACAAACGACTCCTTAGTCAACAAGACACTTCTAGACCCGCCCAAGGAAAGTTGATTAAAAGACAAGTTAGCCGCTCTCTGCGTGAAATACTGTATTGTGGGTGAGCGGTTTCCCCTGCAAAAGAGAAGAATGGACCTTCTGTTCAAATGAAAAGTGACCTCAGAGAAACGATCTGCAAGAGTTGATTCTTTTCGAGTTGTAATGTTTATTCTGTTGGGTGGGTTTCAAAAGAACTGCTCGACCTTAACATCCCAAGCATGGGTCTCTAAAGAATTAGAAAGAGAATGAAGTGGTCGTAACTTTAGATCGTATTTTTTCCGTGGTTATATGTGTTCGTGGTTGAATATGGAGAAACGTACACGTATTATGAATGAGTACAATTTAAAGTTCGAGCCTTTTCTTCTGGATTTTATCTTATTACAGAAGTCAGTAACTTTTCCTTCGTAAATGTTTCAATATTTATAATAAGGGAACTCTTATACACTGCTCGACAGTGAAAATGCAACACCAAGAGCAGTGGTTCGAAAGGGATGAAATTTGGGGAAAAGACAGAGATAGCAAGGAACAATAATTGATGTTTATTTCGAACCGATATTCAGGTTACACAATGCGCACCGCATCGACTCAGTAGGATGTAGAACCACCGCGAGCGGCATGCACGAAGAAACACGTCTAGGTACAGAGTCAATAAGAGTGCGGATGCTGTCCTGAGGGATGGTTCTCCATTCCCTTTCAACCATTTGCCAAAGTGGGTCGTTCGTACGAGGCAGGGGCAGAGTTTGCAAACGGCGTCCAATGACATCCCACACGTGTTCGATTGGTGAGAGATCAGGAGAGTACGCTGGTCACGGAAACATCTGTACACCTCGTAGAGCATGTTGGGAGATGCGAGCAGTGTGTGGGCGGGCATTATCCCGCTGAAAAATAGCATTGGGCAGCTCCTGAAGGTAAGGGATTGCCATCGGGCGCAGCACATTCTGCACGTAGCATTGGGCATTTAAAGTGCCCTGAATACGCACTAGAGGTGACGTGCTATCATACGCAATAGTGCCCCAAACCATGATGGATGCCGCGTTGTCGAGCGGTAGGGCGCTCCACAGTTACTGCCGGATTAGACCTTTCTCCACGGCGACGCCACACTCGTAGGCGCTGACTATCATTGAAAAAACAGAAGCGTGACTCATCTGAGAACACGACGTTCCGCCATTCCGTCATCCAAGTCGCTCTAGACCGGCACCATTCCAAGCGTGCACGTCTACGCTGTGGAGTCAATGCTAGTGTTCTGAGCGGACGCCGTGAGTGCAGGCCACTTTCAACCAATCGATGGGAAATGGTTCTGGTCGATATTGGAACATCCAGGGAGTCTTGCACATGCTGAAGAATGGAGATAGACGTGGCTTGAGGGGATGTCACCGCTTGGTTGCGGATGCGCCGATCCTCACGTGCTGACGTCACTCTGGCTGTGCCTGGACCCCTCGAACGTGCCAAATTTCCCTGCGCCAACCATCTTCGCCACAGGCAATGCACCGTGGACACATCTCGGTTGGTATCAGCTGCGATTTGATGAAACGACCAACCTTCCCTTCTCAGTCCGATCACCGTACACCTCGTAAAGTCGTCTGTCTGCTGGAAATGCCTCCGCTGACGGCAGCCTGGCATTCTGTGCTGTACACGTTTCCTGTGACACACAAGACAAAATTTTTTACAATTACTTTCCGCTGAGAAATCACGGAACGAAGTTGGCCATTCGCCAACTTCTTTTCCCTTTTATAGTTCGCCACGTGCGCAGTAGAGCTACGCATTTAACATCATTAGCATGACTCAGTGACGTCAGTCTACCCTGAAATTTGCATAAATTTCTGACCACTCCTTCTTGGTGTTGCCTTTTCACTGTCGATGCCCAAACGAACCGAGCTCACCCAAAGAGGGTTTAGAGGTACAAACAGATTCCTCGGGAAGCAACCACCCCCCGAGTCCAGTCTTTATTGAAAAAAAAATCAAAGTCTACATTTTAAACAGCAGAAGACAGTAAAATAACAAAATACAAATTTAAAGGTAACTGCACGATATACATACGTGTACGTGAACATACTGCAAATACAAAGCAAATATAATAATAATAAAAGAAAGGGGTATAAGAGATGGAAAAAAGAATATACAAATTCCCACTTTCTTACAAATACATAGAAAAATATAATAATAAAATTATCCAATTGCACCAAACAGGCCAAAAGGGAAAAAAGGAGAAGAAACATTAATAATAATAATGGACCTCGTAATTTTTAACAATGTTTAAGTGATGAAGACGACACTTGAGATAGGACCCCTTCTCCCATCTTTCACACCACGTCGACGGGAGGACATTGAGCTTCGACAGATTTACCTTGCATCAGCCTCTCCACACGGCGGGTCTTCAATAGCACAAGGCTCGTACTCATGACACGTCGGCCACGAGTCCGTGACTGTAGCAACACTAATGAAATGTTTTGTTTTAAAATGAAGAACAGTGTGACGTAACTGGAGGAAGGACAGTGTGAAAAATATTAGAGCCTAACTGCAAAGTCAGGTTTTAGGCCCCAATCCGTACTAGGCGTCAGTCAGACTTTGGACCCTCTAGAACAGCGATACTCAACCTGTGGCCCACGGGCCGCATGTGGTCCGCCGGCCTTTTTTGAGTGGCCCAGTCATGGCCCATTGAACTAAGAAATTCAGTTATTGGAGAACAATGTACAAAAAATTAACAGGAAAATCTGTCAATCAAGCAATCAAATCTATAAATTTTGCTATATAAATTTGCTTTTTTAATAGTAGAATGTAAGCACACACAAAAGGCTTGATCATAGATAAAAGAAAATAAAAATTATCCCTTAATTCAGTAAAAATTCATAAAAATAAATATTTTGGTGTGTGTTTGATAGAAAATATAGTATTAAAATCAGTGGCGCACACAAGGGTGTGTGTGTGTCTTAGGGGTCCGCACACCCCTCATAGCCCTTGAATTTTTTTCGATTGGTTATAATCCTATGTATACATTACGCAAAATTTAATTATGTATTTGTTATTAATAATTAATTTTATTAATAAATGCTAATTATTTGTTCAATAATTAATTTTGTATTGTTTTTGTTCCCAATAATCGACAAAATCAAAAGAATATGTTGGGCGGCGAATAGGAGCATGATACCAAAATGGTGGACTTTCGACCCTAGATCCTCCCCCTGAAATTTTTTTGTGTGCGCTACTGATTAAAATAAAAGCCAAAAATGAGTTATAATATTTTTTTATCAATTTTGTTTGTCAATATTGCTTCGGTCTTGCAGCCCGCATGAAATAACCGTTATGTGTATGCGGCCCGCGTGAAATACCTACCAATATTATGCAGCCCGGCCGGAAAAAAGGTTGAGTACCCCTGCTCTAGAATCTTGGGCACCACCACGATGCTGGGGTGTACGATATGCTACTGATGAGAGAAATAGTTTCAAATATATTCGTTGAACAACAACTTTAAAAAAATGATTTTTTCTAATTTAATCGCTTAGAATTATTATCTAAGGATAATGTTAGTCAAATAGGAAGGTAAGTGAGTTTAATCAATAATAAGAACAGTGTGAACATCAAAAATACCAAAATTAAAACCAGAGCTAAAAATATAGTAGCTTTAAATTTATGTTACATCATGTTGACCATCGTGATTTTTACAATATGTGTGAAATGTTATAACCCTAAAATTCTATTTTTACATATAATTTCTCAATGTGTTTATTTTAAAATTAAAATTATTATTAAATTAAAATTATTAATTATTTTTAAATTTTAATTGTAAAATGCCTAATACTTTTAAAATAATTAAAATATAAAGGAATGTATATAAGAAAGCAGAGAATTTCTTTTTCAAAAATTCGAATTTATCCGAAAGGCTGACAGCTTTTCATTATTTTATACTGGACAGTAATCACATTAAAAATATAAATGTATAATATAAAACAAACTATAAGAATACACAGTTTTCATATGAAAGTAAAATTCATTTTTTCAAATACAAAAAAAAAAAACATAAAAATTATTTCAGAAGCACCTGTACAATTTTGAGATTATCAGTATCTAACTCGGTTTTGACAAACACATGCAGTATGTGACGAACATCAAAATTTTTGTTTTTATTTTTTAAAAAAATATTTCTTCTTTTCCAAGATAAAAAGCTTATTATTTTTTCAAAAATTTTTCAGCGGTATTAGTTCTTATAAGCTCCCGTTACGTTTTTCTCTTACCTATCGATACAAATCAATCTTAGGCTGGAACTCTATTTGTGTTTTTGGAGGTGGTGATCTAGCTGTTATATAGTTTCGGTATTACTTTATTACAAATGTAACTGTTGATACTGGCAATATTTAGTAATTGTTATATGGGTGTGTTAATAAGGTGAACAGTTTTTTTACGTATGAATTACAACGTAAATGTATGAAACATTTTATTATCTCAAACAAAAATACTAACTACGCTTAGATCCTTTTTAATTATTTACTTAAACGAGTATTTTTCCATTGAAGGAATTTTTTTTGCCAATATATCATTTTTTAATGTATCGGAAATTTCGGAGCAAAAAATATCCTTCATATTGAATTAAGCGCCGCAACTAAAGAATCGACATTTAATTTTGATTTCTCACTTGTCCATAACTAATTACCATTAAAAAAAACCTCTTTCATTAGTTCCTGGGCAGCAAAACGTGAATTCAACAATAACTAAGTTTCATATGGAATGAGTCTATTTTTGAAATGGTTAACATATTTCCACCCATATCTTATCAATTTCAACATGTTGATTTCCCCATTGTTCTAATTCATCAGAATTTAAATATAAACATTCAGTGTTCAAATTTCTTCAAACAAACGCGTAACAGTTCGGCCTGGTATCTCTAAATAGAGAAGAACAAATTAGTTTTAAAATATTGAAAATGAGGACAAGAAGGATGACACTTTTTGAGGATGGACACAACCTATAAAAGAAGGACTGTCTTCCCTAAACGATGGCAATTGATCACCTTAGTGTTAATGGATATTGGAAGCATGAAGTCACAGAAGCCAAGTATATAAAATTATGAGTTCTCAGAAAATCTTACGTATAGCAAGCCCTTTCCTGAAGAAAAAAATGTTTAAAAAGGATGCTTTAGTAATTTTTAAAAGCTATGATACAGAGAATATTTAAATAAATAATATACCTTTCTTACACGGTTAAAAATAACGTTCATTAAGAAAAATTAATGAGGTTGGATAGCAATAAAACACACACACAATAAGAATTTTTTCTTGTGTGTGTGATGAGAATTTTCTTTTAAGGTCACTTCAATACTAATATCCTGGGACAAATCTGTTGGTGTCCCTAAACACACGAGTGCCGTCAAGGTTTGAGAGAAGTGTCTTTTTTAAATTCATTGGAAGAGTCGTAATGACTCATACACGAAATCTGTATGACTGAGCGCTTACTATTACAAAAAAAAAAAAAAAATCGGCGTTTTTATTAAAGACCTTGACTCGACACTTCTAAGAAATTGATCTGAAGGAGGAAAAAATATTTTATTAATGATGGAGTTCGTTCTTTGTATGCAAGAACCCATGAATTTAGATGTGGTTGTTTTATTCTTTAAGTCGGGAGAGTTGGCAACAAGACAGTGAGAACATTATGACGAATGAAAAAATAAGTCTGAGTGTTCTATCAAACTGGATTTCGGAACGGAGCATTATCCTCTCTCTGAAGTTTAAAGTTAACATGATAAATAGCATGAAGTCATATCCTATTCATTAGTGTACGGGAAAGATTAAACACAGATGGCCATCTCGATAATTTTTTTTTCTATTTTCGAGATGGATATTGAAATACACTCCATATAAATTAAATAAATTACCATCAATTATGCGCGCATCGTTAAGTTTTTTTTCAAATCATTCCAATTATGAAAAAGAAAAGATAATTAATTCGGTTTAGATCAATGAATAATTCAAATGTGATTCGGAGCTCATTTAAACCCCAAAATTTTGGATGTAATAAATCTGGTGATTAAAATTTTGTTGACGCTTAAGTTTTTCTCATTCCATATTTGGTAGGTCGACTGTAGCCCATTTTGTTTTGCCTCAACAAAATCATACCTCGTTTTATTTATAAAATCTTTTTAACCCGAGAAAAACATTGAAAAAATTCATATAACTAATAAAATTTTTAAAAAATCCTTTTTTTAAAAAAATTTTAATAGGGAGAAAGATGAAATAATATTGAAGACAAGTGTAACAAGAGGGGACTGTACTATAATAATAAGAGGTTTCCCTTTTCAAACTAACTTTCATATCCCCCCCATTAATATTATCAAAACTTTTTAACTAGCACTCTTTGTTGTAAATTAAATGTAACATGAATAGAGATGGCACTGCAAGATATCTGAGAGTTATATTTTTTTAGCATGTAGAATCAATTATGTAATATTCTTTGTGCTGTGTACATGTCTTCTGTGTAATCTAAAGAAATAAACCAAAATGTAAAAAGATGGACTGAATTTTTGGAATAACATAAACATATAATGGATATAATCGTCTAACTGGCCAATGGAATTAAGTATTCAGGAAATATAACACCCTTCTTACAGAGAAATTGCGATTTATAAATGTGAAGTATTATGTTTAGTGATTTGAAATGGATCTGGATAATATACTTTAGGACCATATAACTCATTAAGTTACTATTGTTTCCAGTTAGTTTTTTCAAGAAATACTTCCCAGGTTTGCTATGAAACTGTGTGGATATATATGAAAAGTGAAGCAGTGGCCTACACCCCTGCCAGTTAGAGGCGTAACGTACACCTTCGCATTGCGAGGAATCCCAGGGTTCTAGGGGGTCCCAAAGCCTGACTGCCGCCAAGTAACATTTGTAAAATCCAACTTGGGGGCACAAAAACTGACTTTGCAGGGAGGCTCAAATGTTCTGCGTTGCGCCACTGCTGCCAGTGTATAAGAAAAAAGTTTAATTTTTTATATGAGATCGTGATAATTGATCTTACCATCATAAGGTTCGACTAATTTATAAATAAAATATTGTTATGATATATTTGTGCTTGTATGGTCAGTTATAACTTTTCTATACCTCCACGTCAGGTCCAAGCGCGGAATCCTTGGCACTAGTTATGCAGACTTCGGGGGGTTTCCGTCATAAAACTAATTACATTGCTTTGTTTAATTATTAAATATCAAACTATAGATTTTAACTCGTCTTCAGAGATATTGAAGGAATATTTTCTTGGTGTCTTTTTTTCAACAAAAGCAAACTATTTCCGAAATAGTTGTTATAATATTTGCAATATATTGATCTATCTTTCGCAGTTCACGGATCTATACTTCCTTTCATTGTAAGGTGATATAATTTATCTGGAGCATTATGTTTTGCTTTTAAACAAGTTAACTGAACAGAGACCCATGGTTCAAAATTACGTGGTCTCGTGTAGCTGAACAGAGCGACGTTAATATTCACTCACTCACTTACTGAACAGAGATCGCATATATTCAATAAATTTCTTAAACATCTCGACCCTTGAATAAATGTTGTGCAACATGTAATTGGATATGGTCCATTTTAATACCTGTGAACTAGCAATAAATAGTTGTCCATAATTTTTTAATTAATGTTCCTACAAAAATCCACTTCAAGACGTCTTAAACGTACTTTTCCCCCTTAAATACCCAAAGATCTCTTATAAAAAATTATATATTCAAAAATCCATAGAAGTTTTCACATACACAGATATTAGAGCTGACTTGAATCAATGTAGTACGCTTGTTGTTTTACTATCGAATTTTTGAAAAGATGTAATCAATAATCACTTCAATCCAAAAATCGAAATTGAGAAATGTTTTGAAATGATCAACGAAAACGAATTACATTTTCGAAGGTTGTAACTGCATTGCTGTTTGTAAATTCAACAATTGGGTTGAGTCATAGATAACTTCCTTTTTTTATAGACATTTATTTATCTTTCATTAAATAACAAGATTATGTTAATTTATTATGTATTCAACAATACTCATTATGTATGACCTTCTCCCATCTTTATGGCGGCTTATCAATTCCTTCCTTGTAAAAAGTGGTTGGTTTGGATTGGAAGAAAATTTGACAGCTTGAGTGACTTACTCTTCATAAATGAAGGTTTTTCATTCAAAAAGTGGTATGTGTGTATGTAAGGCAGTGCTTCTCAAACTTTCAATACTGGCGCCCCCTTTTCGATCACAATTTTTATCGCGCCCCCCTTATACATTAATCATGTACTGAATGCAATAATAATGCACTTTGACGCTAAAGCTACTGTTACTATCATCGATGGTTCAGTTAATCAGTGGTAGAATGCTTTTATATCAATCAACGCTCATATCATCACAATCATTAAACTCAATTAAATTCAATAAATCATCGAAGACAAGTGTAAGATTAAATAATAAGTTTAATGGAATATGGAGTGCGTCTGCACTCGGTCACGTACACAAGATCTCTGGTGTCAACAAAGCATGTTTTTACAAGCAGCGCCCTCTATACTGAGGGGGGGTTCTACCATTACTCCCCACTTAAACTCCTGAGGAGTTTACATTAAGATAATTAAAATTCTAAGGTAATTCAAGTAAAATTCATGCAAAATGAAATAATACAAAAAAAATTCATGCAATGTGAAATAATACAAATAAAATTCATGCAATGTGAAATAATAAAATAAAATCCAAATATGATCATCAATAATTCTCAAATCACATGCATCATCAATAATTCTGAAATAAAATTAGCAATTCTTAAATCACATGAGAGAGTTATCAATAATACTGAAAAATCAAATTAGCAATTATGTAAATAGAATAATATAAAGGTTAAAGTTCAAGAAATTGTAAAATGTTCAAATGTTCTTTTCTACAGATGCAGGATCAACTGGAATAGGTAAAGGCACTACCTTTGTGATGGCTCGTTTTAAAATACCTGTTGAGGTTTTCACATTAACTACTCTTACAAGACCATCACTACCGGGAAATACTTCAAGAATACACCCCGTAGGCCAGTCCAGGGGCTTGGTGTTGGGATCCTTTAAAAGAACTAGCTGATTCTTCATCAAGTTAGGGTTCTGTACACTCCACTTAGCACGGGTCTGAAGATGGGTCAGATATTCGGTGCTCCCCAACGGTTCCAAAATTTGTCTCTCAGGGATTGAATGAGTTTCCACCTGGAATGATAGGACAAAGAATCCGAAGCAGTATAAGGTTCAGGAAAGGATGAAATTGCACAGTTCGTCAAGAAATGCCCCGGGGTCAAAGGGTTAAGATCATTGGGGTCCGAAGAAAGTGGAGACAAGGGACGTGAATTCAGAACTGCTTCGATTTGTGCCATCAACGTAGTTAACTCTTCGAAGTTCATAATAGCTGATTTCGCTACCCTCAATAAAATGCGTTTCATGGACTTAATGTTTGCTTCCCACAATCCACCGAAATGGGGAGAAGCGGGTGGAATGAAGCTCCATTCGATTCCCTCTTCCGTGCTGAATAGCTGAATTCTGTCGGATTTGCAAATTTCGTTCCATTCACTAAGAATGTTTCTTGCTCCCTTGAAGTTCGTTGCATTGTCACTCCAAATGACGGATGGCTTGGATCTCCTTGCTATAAATCGTCGGAGACATGCTAGGAAGGCTTCTGTGGTCAAGTCGGAAACAACTTCTAAATGCGTAGCTTTTGTACTGAAACAGATGAAAATGGCAATATACGATTTTAGTCACTCTTGATCTTTTAAAATTTGGTTTCGTGATTATAGGACCAGCGTAATCCAATCCAACTTTTTCGAAGGGTCTATCTAGAAGGCACAATTCTGTCTCGTGGTAAATCTCCCATCATCTGGTTTATTGTCTGGGTTTTCGTGCGAAAACACGTAATACATTTATTTAATATTCTTCTTACACGGTTCTGACCCGATGGGATCCAATAAAACTGTCTTATTAAATATAATGTGGTTTGCAAGCCAGAATGTAATGATTTCTTGTGATAGTGTTCAATTATTAAATCAGTTAAATGATGAGCCTTTGGCAACATCATTTGATGTTTTTGGAATTCAGATAGGGTCGAATGTTTCAATCTACCTCCTGGGTCAAATAATCGACCTGCGGCTTGTAACAAATATCTTTTTGTATTAATTATTTTAGAAAGAAATGTTCCTAAATCGCTGGAATCAAAATAGAATGTATCAGATTTTTCATTCCAACCAACTCCTAAGACCTCTGAAGCTATCAACGTGTTCAATGACTCTTTATGTTCATCTACTTCAAAATTTAAATTTTTTAACCTTTGATTTAGCTCGGAAGAGTTGGATCTCCATTTCCGAAGATCCATACTTGCATCTTCCAAAATTTGTTTACTTTCTATGCAGGTCGTCAAGGCTGCTTGGACACTGACATTTCCACACAGAAAATCATCAACATACAATGACTGGTTAAGATGGTTAAAGGTATCAGGAAAAATATCCACATATTTTTTAAGATGATGCTTTATCGTAGCTGCAAGAAGAAATGGACTTGATTTTACTCCAAATTAAACACTAGTCATTCAGAAAATATCAAGCCGTTTGTTTTCTAAATCAATTCCTGGATTTTCATCCCAGAAAAATCTTGTAAAATCCCTTTCACTTTCGTCTATCTCAATCATCAAAAATGCCATTTTTATGTCAGCTACAAATGCAATTGGATTCACTCTAAATTTGATTAATAGAAAAAATAGGTTAGGTATAAAATTTAGCCCTGTGTGTAAACAATCGTTCAAAGATAGTTGTGCTTTCGCATGTGATGACGCATCAAATACGATTCGCAATTTGCTTGTAGTTTTATCAGTACGTATTACTGCTCTATGTGGTAGATAAAAAATATTATGTTTTAGATTTTCTTCTTCAAATGGAACACGTTCTATGATTTTCTCAGAAAGATAATTATTTACAACTAATTTGTAAAGGAACAAATAAGGAACTGTCATTTTTAAAACGTGATCTTAACTTTAGAAATCTTTTCCTAGCAATTTCTTCATTATTTTCTAACAATGTTTTCATGTTAGGTTTCCAAGGGAATTTAACTTTATACCGCTTATTTTGGTATGAAATTCCCGCTTCAAATTCAGACATTGTATCATTATCAATATTTTCCTCATCAGACACCTCTCTGCTCCTATCCCTAAATTCTCTAAATCCCAAAATTCACTAAGCTGTTTACAAATATTGGATTCATTAACAATAACACTCATTGTTAAAATGTCCTCAGAATCTGTTTTGATTACTGCTGAAACTATATTATCAGTGTCCCTTTTCGGAGACAAATCGTCATCATGTCGATTTCGAAAACATATTGAGAAATGGTGAGACCCATTACAAATAGGACACGACTCCCTTTTTACACATTCCATTGCTCTATGACCGGGCGACAAACACAAAAAACAACAGCCCTTTTTCCTTAAAATTTCTCGCTTTTCGTTAGCACTAAAAGAACGGCAAGTGTCGAGTTCATGACCTTTGTTGCAGTATAAACATTTTCGGTTTCTAGGTTCTACTTTCTCCCAGGGGATGGGAAATGAATGTGGTCGTAAATGTACTCTATTCGAGGGTGGCTTCATACGTTGTCCGGGGAAATAGGAGCCTTTATTTTTTGTTCTGTCTTGCGGTGGAGGGGAATAATGACATAGTTTATGACTGTTTATTTGAGAAGCTCGTTCCCTACTACGGATTTCAAAGTGCAGGAACTGTAAAAGAGCGCTCAGGTCAAACCCTTCGTCCTTTTGAGAACGATTGAATTCCAAAACGAGTTCCGAGGGTATCTGTTTCAACAGGATGGGTGTTAATAAGTTTGAGTAGGATTCTCCTTTAACTCCTAAACTTTCAAGACTCCTTATTTGCGTTTCTGCTCTATCGTACAAATTTCTTAAGCCCACAATATCAGTAGGGTTTCTAATAGGTGTTAAATTTAATAAATTGCTCAAATGAGCGTTAATTAACATGTTTTTATTTCCAAATCTATCTTTTAATAAATCAAGAGCTCTATCATAATTATCATCAGAAATTGGAAATCCATTAATGCAAGCAAGCGCATTACCACACAAATATGATTTTAAATAATTAAATTTATCAACTTTGCTTAGTCTATTGTTATTATGAATAGAGCTTTCAAATAAATTATAAAATCTAACCATTCAGAATAATTTCCAGAATACTTATTTATACGCAATTTAGGTAAATTTATGTTCATACATTCAAAACTATTGGAATCAATAACTTGGATATTTCGAGAAACTGTATCAACCTGGATAGAGTCAGAATTTATTCTCCTAATTTTAGACGAAAGCTTCGTTTTCCAAAATATAATCTTCTCTTTAATTTCTTCCGAAGCTTCTATATCTTCAGTAATAGTGTCAACAGACAAACGATCTTCAATTAGTGTATTTAATAAACTTAAGTTACTTTCTTTATCATTTAATTGCTCTATAAAAGCTTCAAATTGATCAACATGTTCATTTTCATTGTTGATCTTTCCTTCAATTTTATTTATCAATTTTGTCTACGAAGAACGTACCGCAGTACGCTTCTTTTTAAATTTTGAGAGATCTTCTGACATTTTAATCTTCTATTCAGGTATAATTCAGTTTCAATAAAAATTCGGCTTACCTGAATTCACTGTCGACGATGATATTTCAACTTCTTGGTCGAGGCTATCAAAAATGATTCTTTCATCAATTTCATCAATTTTCATCAATTTCAGGCCGTTGCACCAATGTTACTATCATCAATGGTTCAGTTAATCAGTGGTAGAATGCTTTTATATCAATCAACGCTCATATCATCACAATCATTAGACTCAATTAAATTCAATAAATCATCGAAGACAAGTGTAAGATTAAATAATAAGTTTAATGGAATATGGAGTGCGTCTGCACTCGGTCACGTACACAAGATCTCTGGTGTCAACAAAGCATGTTTTTACAAGCAGCGCCCTCTATACTGAGGGGAGTTCTACCAGCTACAATAGGCGATCTTAATTATAAACCATACAAATTAGTAACATAAGTATTGAAATTTTGTATACTGCTTTTAAGCAATAAATAAATAAATAAAATAATAGGATAATTATTATGTTATTTTTCCTTTCTATATAATTTTTAAATTGAACACATTGCAAAATGCGGTGGCTGCTTAGAAGACAAAATATAGATATCTGTTAAATATACAAAAAGAACTCAGAGGGTGAATTTCTAATCATAAGCATTCCTTATAAACTTTGCTTTGCAAGACAAGGCCATGGATGCGTTAAAATACTTATTAAACTTGTTCTTAATTTAGTATTAATTAATTAGTTATAAAATACTCTGTGCAGCACTGATACATTAAAAGTATACCGGATGAAGTGCCCGCTCTTTGCCCGAGTTCATTTATAAGAAAGTAAAACATTATTGATATAATAGATGAATTGTAAGGGGTGCAAACCAAATGCTTGACAATGTTTACAAAAATGTAAAATGATTTTTTTAAATGGTTGCTCAAATTATAATTAGTTTTAAGCGAATGGTAATTTTAAGTCTCACAGAATTAGCATTTATATTTGATGTTAAATAAGGAACAATAATATAAAATTCTGATGAAGAATAACTGTATTATTTTTAATATTTAAAGCGAAAAGACTTCAACATGTTTTAACCCGGGAGCAGGTGCGCACTGGATACGGTCGAGCGGGGTTATTGAGTCACCCTAATCCTTTTTTTTTAAATTATTTTATTGTACACGATACAAATCGTTATTCCAGTGAATAATTTAACTAAGAGAAAGTTTTCATACTTACTTTCAAAGACTTTTCAATTTTTCTTTGGTAACAATTAAACAGTTTTGTCAGAATTAACTATTTCGTAATCTGTGCGTCCCGCGCGACCACTTCCGGGTAAAAAGTGTATTCATTATGATTATATGAAATTGTGTAAATAGTTATTCGCGTTATGCTTTATATGTAAAGAGTACTCGTAAAAATAAGTCTTGGCCAAGTAATTCTTCAAAGTGTGCTCTCCATGGTTTTCCAAATATCATAAAACTCTTTTGCATGGAAAAAAGCGTAACAGAGAAATACATTACTTACAACTTCCTAAATGAGAAACAAACACATAAGAGAGGGGTCATAACTAACTGTACCAATAACTTAGAAAGTTAAAAAGATTACAGCTATAATGTGCAGTATTTCAGAAATAATTACAGTGATGAATTTTTTATGTACCTAAATTTTTTCGATTCTGCGTCTGGGATCTGTTTTTTCTCTGGAAGAATTATATGTTAGGTTTAAACAGAAAGCGTAGTAAAAAAATCTCTCATCATGCGATTACAGCAAATCAAATAAAAGTTTTTTTATTTGGTTATAGGATCAAAGATAGCTAATTAGGTATTGGAGAAGTTTTTATTTTTGTTGACTTAATATCGCGCGCGCGAGCCTATAAATTATATCAGAGTAAAAGTGCATTTTTTATTATCTCTGAATATATTTTGTTTTAATTCATTCCTGTACATTAATTATTTTTAAATATTTTATGAATTATTTTTAAATATTTTATTTTCGATATGCTTGCGACCCCTCGTAGGATTATCGCGCCCCCCAGGGGGCGCGCCCCACAGTTTGAGAAACACTGGTGTAAGGTAAAGGTGATAGAGTCTGTCGGAACAAGGTCTAAGTCAGCGATTCTTAAACTAAGGTCTGCGGTTAAGAAGGTTTCTTATTAAATTTTAAGATTTCCTTCTTTTAGATACTCTGAAAAACATCGTAGTAAAATTGAAAGATGTGCCATCCTGAATAAGACCACGAAATTGCTCCCAATGAAAAAACTTCTAAAACATGTATTTTGTTCCAGAATATTAATTCGGTTTTTTATTATTTGCAACTATATAGCCATTACTAAAACGTAATATTTTTAAAAAATAGTAGCAACTGAAAAGAAGTGTTAAAAAAGTCTCTTAAAGTAGCAGAAGCAAATCTTATCGGATTATTGAGGAATCTTTAAATCATTCAGCCATGTGTTGGGAGTCAGTAAAGGGTGTTCAAAATCTTGGGCGGGGGGTCTGCAATGTCAGGCAAATGCATAAAAGGCGGCCGCGGTGATCGGAAGTTTAAGAACCGCTGGTCTAAGGAGTAAAGTGAATGTGATAAAACATACCGTAGAAGCTAAAGAATTTTTTGCGGCATGCGATCTGCTTTATTCCGTTCACTGAGATTGTGAGGTACCCATATTCCTAATCAAATTTCTCCAGTGGGGTGTCGGCTTAACTCTTAATGATGTATTCAACCTCTCCTCTATAGTTATTCGACTCTTAATTTAACTTCACTGCAACATTATTTTTAAAAGGTTGTCCTCAAGTTCAGACAATCACTCTCAGTTTATCCTTTGAAGTCGCATCTCCAAAACAGAATTTGGAAAACCAATTTCTAACTGCCCGATCGGTTATTAGTCATTCAGCGTACACACTGCATAGTTTTTCAGCTTTCACCTTAGCACTATAGCCTTTTTTAAATTCCCAGGACACATCATATGAAGGATATGCACTTTTTCACTCTCCATTTTGCCGATTAGGAGTGACAGTGCCGCCCATTCTCTATAGAGGTTAGTGACGTTGACTGTTGTGCCCAGTGGCGTAACGTACACCCCCGCATCTCGGGAGGGGCAGGGTTCTAAGGGGCCCAAAGCCTGACTGACGCAAAAAATTCAACGCGGGGGCCCAAAACCTGACTTTGCAGGGGAGCCCAAATGTTCTTCGTTACGCCACTGGTTGTGTTATAAAACCTGGGTTCGAATCCCGTAGAAGACATGCATGTGTGAAAATGTTTAGTGCCTTTGCAGCATGAGGGTACTCTAAACAGCCTTGGAGCTGCAAGTCCTCTCGTGAGGTTGAGGCCCCTGACCATTCCCAGGGTTCTCTCTCTCAAAATTGGGGTGAAAACGAGTCAAAACGTACTGTCTTGCTTGCTGAACTTGCATGGTGCTCAAGGCTACGACTAACAACAGGAGTACGATCTAGCCTCGTACTAGTCCGTGGGCCTCGATCTGGCACATGCCGATCAGGTGGCATTAGTAACAACAACAGCAACAGGAGAGACAGTTTAATCAAATGTGCACCACAAAAAAAAACAATTATTAGTAGGCCAACTAAACCCTTATCTATGAATAATGAATTCCTCCTGAAAACACACAGACGATAAAATGATCATAAAAACAAAAACATACTATAAATTTATTTTGCTGTACATCTTTTTGTGTTTGCTAATGAGCTTTTTTAAGTTATTGTTTTTTACTTGTATTTGTTGATAAAAATCAACATACAGTCATTAAGAAAAAATGGAACATCTAAGCGTATATCACTATTATCATCACAACTGGAAGAAACAGATATCAACATAAATGGACCAAAGGAAATTTAATTAGGATGTTAATAAAATAATTAAATAACTTAAAGGGTGTTGGAAAGCTAAACTCTTATTTTTTTGACAATTTGAGATTTTTATATTTTCAAATTGTATAGATTTTAACCTTTTGAAAAATACCTTACTTTAACCTCAATGGTATTTAAAACGTATTTTTAAATAATCGTTGAATTTGGGCCACGCCCATTTTAATGGCGAAAATTGTAAACAAATTACTTTGTTTTTGCTTAAAAGTGAAACGACTGATATAAACCAAAACATGTATCTTTTATTTTAAATTGAGCCTTTTATTTTTTTTATTTCCTAGCCAATTAGAAGTCTCACTGTATACATTAAAATCAATTTATCTCAAAATGTAAATTTTAATGTGCGATGTACCTTTTCTGAGAAACTACAGTTCACAGGTATGTAAATTTTTTATGAATTATTTATAATGATGTCTAATATATACTAAAATGAACTTTTTGTAAAAAACTCAAAAATTTAATTTTTACAAATTTTTTAAGTAAAAGATGGGTCAAATTTCGCAATGTTTGATAAAATATTTCATAATTTATTAAAAAATTCAAAATTAGCTAAAAACTCATTTTAGTATAATGAGAGAGGTGTACTTTAATAGTATGAAAAATTTCAAGTATGTACATAAAACAGATTTTGATAAAAGGTACATCGAAAACAGCCAATTTAACATTATCAGTATAGAGGGAGAGAGAGGTTTCCAACTCCCCTTAACATAGTTTATAACCTTAAGAAAATAATTTTTTCCATTGCGGGGATCCGATTTTTTAGAGAATGACATAAAGACCTATCAAAATAGAATTATCTGATTATCTTCCATGTCTTTCATTTGAATTCGATCAATAATTTTAAAGATATTGGAAGATAACCATTTTTGAGAACCACACACACATACCAGATTATCTTACGAAAATGATTCATAATGTTTTCACTGTTTTTAACGATACGAAATAAATTTATCGATAGTAAAATAGTGCAAACTAGGAAATGGTTCCTTAAGATACCGTGATTTTTTATATTTAATAGCTTAAAAAGTAAGTATAACCTGGACAATTTGAAGGAATTGCGTGAAATTTAAGGTTTGAAGAGGCAATGGTGCAACGGAGAATGTTAAGGCCCTCCTGCAAAGTCGGAGTTTGGGTCCGAAGTCAAATCTTACAAAAGATTGCAAAACCATAAAATCAGGCTTTGGGCCCACTATAATCTTGCGTACCTCCTCGATTAGGGGGTTTACGTTACGCCACGTTACGTTACGTTCCGAAACGGAGTACGTGCTCGTTAAATCAGTGGGTCCGTAGTCTTGCAAAAGCGCAGGAACTGGAAAATTTCCCTCCCCTTCAGTTCACTTGCTTTGGGCCCACTATAATCTTGCACTGTCACCTCCTCGAACGACAGGCGTACCTCTTGGGATGAATTTCGTGGGCCTTTACCACGTCACGCCACTGTTTGAAGCATTAGGATTTAAGAGATATGAGTGAGTGAGTGTTTATTAGCGCCGCAATAAAAGCAACACGAAGGCTTTGGGTAACGAACCTCATAATTTTGAACCTTGGTCAAACGACGAGGACGAAACCTAAGCTGGTAGCCCCCTCTCCAAATCATCACACCACACCTACGGGAGGACTTTGAGCCATGAGATATTTAAAGTGCATCAGCGCCTTCTGCACGGTGAGTCTTCAGTGCACCAAGGCTCGAACTCATGACACACTGACCTCGAGATTATGGCCATAAAAAGGGATACGAAGAATATAAACATATAATTTTTTTTTCTCTTCCAATTTTTTTTCTTAATTGTATTTAATATTTTTTTTTATTTTTCATGGTAATATAATAATATTCCCCCCTTTTAAGTGTTAACAATTGAAAGAAAAACTTTTGCTGTTTGATGCAGAAAACTCTAAATAAAGTACTTAAAAGAAAAATTTGTATCAACACACATTTGACGTTTAATGTTGGAGAGTCGATTTTTCCGCTACTTCCCAAACTTCTCAGCATTTTACAAAATTTGAGATTAAAAATCAAACTGATGAAAAAAAAATAATAGATATGGAGAAAGTCCTTTTTTTCTGATTTATGTAACCTTGTTTCCCATAAGATGGTTGATCAAAAAAATTTAGTTCCTTCAAGCCATGACCATTAATACTAATTTTGTTCACTTACGGTATAAACTGTGAAAGTTATTAAGGGTACCTCATTTTTTTGACGACTGTGTATGTACTCATTTTATCTCTCTCGTTTCAAGATGCTACACACTAACCTACAACTCTCTTTACAGCATTATCTCCTTTTCCCTTTTTTGATTTATGGTAATGGGTACTGTCTAAGAACATTTATAACTCATTTGCTAATGCACGTAAAAAGTGTAAAAGACCATATAAATTATTTACCTTAGTCCTTAATTTTCTTTTGTTTTGTCATTTGCAAGTAAAGGAAAAAAATAGGAGACAAAAAAGGTATAAAAAAGGTTTATTTCTCCATAATATACTGTGCATTTAACTATTTGTACACTTTTCATTTTTCTTACATTTATCCTTATATTTTTAAAAAATTGAATCATCTTAATATATGCATACAGTGAAACACGTTTAACGCGTAAACGCGAAAGACGAAATATCGGTTAACACGAAATTACGCAACGGTGCCGACAAATTACTATATAATTTTCATACATTTTTTTCTCTCAACACGAAACAAAAATCGCTTAACACAAAAAGACAAAAAGACTTCCCTTCTGGGAATGAATTAAATATGGAAAACACCAGCCGGATTGGACTGTTCAACTGTATCATCGGAAGAATTCGTTGCAGTAGATGATGATAATAATGTGTGTACAAAACCAATTAAGGCAGACAAAGACATTTTGGAGTTTTTTCAAAGCTAAAAAAACATAATTGATGCAGATTCCGATGAAGAAAATGAAATGAGTAATGCATCTCTGTTTCCCACGTCATCCGAAATCAGGAAGATCATGAAAGGTATGCGTAGTTATTTAGACGCACATTCCATTGATTAAATGAATAAAAAAATGCACGATATCGAACATTTGATTCTAAAAAAGACAATACAAAGAAAAATATCAGATAATTTTCCAGAAACTCAAAAATGTTTTGTTTTTCACAAAAAAATTTGTATTAAATTCCTTTAAGTTCTAGTACTTGTTTTGTTTTATTGTTTTTATTGAACACACGCATATATACTTATTTATATAAATAAAATAAAATCTAATAAACTTAGTTTTGTTGATATATATATGTTTTTTGCAATATCCTTTTTAACACGAAATTCTTTTAACACAAAATAATATTTCAGTCTCCTCAGTTTCGTGTTAAGAGATTTTCACTGTAAACGCTCATCAACTAATGTGCGTATTACCTGCGGACAAATATATGCATATATGCATGGAATGAAATAGGATTACGAAATGATGCTGATATTTAAAGAATAGTCTGTAAAGAAAATTCCGAGAAAAATAAAATATATGCCATTTATAACTTTTTTAAATCTAATTTTTTTAAAAAGAGCATTCACACTTTTAAAAATATCATTTGGTTTTTTTCCATCCTCTTTTACGCTCTCTTTATTCTCAGAGCAAAAAGTGTCTTTTCTGAAAATAGACTGAACTTGGCCTTGAGACTGAAAACGCTGGAGTGACCTATCTGACAAATGAATCGATTTTGAAAAGGAAAATTTTCTTTCACCTTGTTTTCACACGGCGAGAAGTTCTCACCTAGTCTTTAAGCGAGTTTCGTTTCTTAACAACCCGTATCGTAACGGTAAAAACAGCACAATTTCAGTTTTTGATCGATTTAAGTAGGAGGAGTAGTTTCCTAATTTAGTACGTCAAGATTTTTTTAGATAAGATTTTCCATTATAACTTCAAAACTGAAGAATTAATTTTTGAAATTATTTTATAGAGTTTCACTGTATTAAGAAAGGTCGGATCGCGTGGTTGGATAGTATAAAGTTTATGATTAAATTATATTTTATTTCTTTCTCTCTCTTTAAATTTGATGTGATTTTTAATAGGTTCCAATGCAAGTAATACTTTAAAAATATGAAATACATATCTGTAAATTATTTTGAAAATAAATTTATCTTGTTGACATTTGTTATTTCTCTTGTTATCTAAATTTGACAATAAGCAAAATTCAACAAGAACAGGAATGGGGATTTTGTTGTAAGATCCCATCTAAACATATATTTTCGTAGATAACCATTGCATTTGTAAAAGGTGTCATATACTTTTAGTGAACTTTTTGTACATACATTGAATATTTGTAAGAAGTTTGTGGGCGAATGGGATTCAGCAAATAATTTAGATCAGCGGTTCTTAAACATTTTTGGGGTTGCTGTAGCCTAGTGGTCAAAGTAACGGGCTCGTGGCCGGCGTACCATGAGTTCGTGCCTGGTACCGCTGAAGACCCGCCGTGTAGGGAAGCGATGCATGGTAAATCTGTTGAGAGCTCAAACGTCCTCCCGTTGGTGTAGTATTAAGGAGAGGGAATTACCAGCTCTGGTATCGTCCTCGTCACTTGACCATGGTTCAAAATTAGGAGGTCCGGCACCAAAATCCTCGAGTGAATATTAACAGTGCAATGTTAATATTCACTCTCACTTTGACTCCTTTTACTTAAAAATATGCCTACCTCTGACTTCCCAACCCTGTATGTAATTAAAAAGCCTTTTAATTTACCAATTTAGTGTTTTATGTATCAAATACAAACGAAGAGCTTCCTCTAAGAAATTTTCTGCTTAAAATATCTTTATTGTGAAATTTCTTCATGAAATTTAAAAGTATTTTTACATTTTGTGGCATTTTTTTGAAGTGTTTATGCATTGTTTTAAGAATTTGCTTATATCTGTCAGGAACTCAAACGTCCTTCCGTTGGTGTGGTGTGGTAATTAGAAGAGCGGTGCCAGCTCAAGTGTCGTCCTCGTCACTTGACCATAGTTCAAAATTACGAGGTCCGTCACCAAAAGCCTTCGAGTAGCTGAACAGTGCGACGTTAATATTCACTCACTCACTCACTTACTTTTACTGGCGAAGATGAAATATACGTTTACATGGTTTTGTTCTTCTAGTATTGCGCTTATTTCACGTAATGAGCTGCTTCCGTACATCTCTGAAGACGTGTTTGCAGCGGTAGAGTTTCAGATTCATTGATTCAAACTCCTAAAAGTTTAATTCTGATTATATTAATGTTCTTTTTCCTTCTATTTCAAATTGCTCTAGTACAGAGTGTTTTTTTTCCAGATATAGTAGTTTAAGTTGCCATTACTTTCCAAGATGGTGACCGATTTAACAGCTGTCAAGTGATTTATTCTCAGTTTGGTTTGGCAATTCATCATGAATAGACTCACGCCTGAACAACGCTTTCAAATTGTGCAATTTTCTTTCGAAAATAATGGTCGATTTTCATAAGCGAATTTTGTTTAGCGATGAAGCGCACTTCTGGTTGAATGGCTACGTCAACAAACAAAACTGCCGCATTTGGAGTGAAGCTAATCCACAAGTGTATGTCGAAACACCGTTACATCCAGAAAAACTGTTTGGTGCGCTTTATGGGCTGGTGGAATCCTTCTTCAAAAACGATGAAGGCCACAACGTTACAGTCAATGGTGATCGGTATAGAGCCATGATTACTAACTTTTTCATTCCTGAATTGAGCAATCATGATGTCCAGGAGCTGTGGTTCCAACAAGACGGCGCAACATGTCACACAGCTCGTGCCACAATCGATTTATTGAAAGACACGTTTGGTGACCGCCTAATTTCACGTTTTGGACCTGTGAATTGGCCTCCAAGATCTTGTGATTTAACACCGCTAGACTATTTTCTGTGGGGCTATGTAAAGTCATTGGTCTATGCGGATAAGCCATAAACGCTTGGCCATTTGGAAGACAACATTCGCCGTGTTATTGCCGATGTACGGCCACAAATGTTGTAAAAAGTCATCGAAAATTGGACGTCCAGATTGGACTACATCCGAGCCAGCCGTGGCAGTCCTATGCCAGAAATCATATTTAAAATGTAAAGCCACAAGATTATCTTTCGAATAAAAAAAATTCATGTCAATCGAATAATACATCGTTGTTTTATTGCAATTTAAAGTTCTATACCTCTAAAAAACACCCTTTAGAAACCATATACTTTTACATGGTTTTGTTCTTCTAGTATTGCGCTTATTTCACGTAATGAGCTGCTTCCGTACATCTCTGAAGACGTGTTTGCAGCAGTAGAGTTTCAGATTCCTTGATTCAAACTTCTAAAAGTTTCATTCTGATTATATTAATGTTCTTTTTCCTTCCATTTGAAATTGCCCTGGTATTAGATTATGAGCTAATGGACAAAAACTTCAAATAACAAGAACATTAGAGTTGATATGTCACTCGTCTATCTCCACATCACTTTACAGCAGGGGTGGGCAGACTTTTCCAGGGTACGGGCCACTTCTTATTTTTTCGAGGAGTTGCGGTCCACCCAATGTCAGTGGCGCACACAAGGGTGGGGAAGGGGTTCATGGGTTTGGACCCTCCCTCATGTAACTCTTCATTTGTTTCCGGTTTGTTATAGTCCCATGTATATAGTACGTAAAATGTAATTAAGTATTTGATATTAATTCTTTTTTTTTTATTAATGTTAATTATTTATTCAGTTATGTTTTTTTTTAGCTGTTTTTGTTCCCGACAATGGACAAAATCAAAAAAATACGTTTGGCTGCATATTGGGGTATGATACGAGAATAGTAGACCTTCAACCCTCAAGCCCCCTCCCTTTAAAAATTTTTGTGTGTGGCATTGCCCAATGCCGTAGGTGTGGTATAATGTAAGGAAAAGGTTATTATTAGAACTTAAAAATAAGTATGGAATATATGTACTTACCTATAGAACTAAAATAAAAAAAAACACTTTTAAAACCGCGTTTAACGCAAAAAGGAAGATACAAATTTAGTAATAATAGTCCCAAACCCAAATATAGTTACATCAAATGATGCATTTATTACGAATCAATTCGAAATACATTAAAAAATAAAACGTTATCTTAAGTTAGTTTTCGTCGTTATAGTGTAGTCAGTAGAAGACAGTCTGCGTGTTGTCAGCCAATCTTTAACTTTCCGTATATAATTACTTACTGATAAGAGTTTCAGGTGGTTACCGCAAAAGATCTTGGCGGTCCACCGGTCGGTCGCTATCGAAGTAATGCCCACCTCGACTTTACAGGAACATCTTTAGTTGCGGTAACCTCGTCTTCCACGAATCACACCTAGAAAAAGACTAGAGCAAAATCCCCTATTATAATTGTCTCTATGGGAAATTCCTTTTCAATTCAGTTGTCTAAGTTGCAAACATCCGAACTCGAAAATAGTCAGATCAAACCACTACGCCATCAGAGACCATCTCCAAGGAATTCCAAAGTGAAACACTAGATCAGGTATTCCCAAAGAGGTCCATATGGACCCACAGGGTTCTATGACGATTTGCAAGGAGTCTACGTCAGCCAAAAAAGTAATTTGGGGATTCTTGAGGTGTAAATGGGGGCTTACGCGATAGTGACTCTCATTAAACCAGATCGTGACTTTAATTTTTAAAGGAAACTTTAACCAAATGGAAACCAGATTTTATCTATTTAACAGATTTATTTATTAAATTTAGTGAGGTTAATTTACAGTTTCAAGGTGACAGCTTAAATTTTATGAAAACAAGGACCGTCATTTTAACGTTTCTTGCCAGAATTAAGCTAAAGAAGTATAATATTAGACATCGCGAATTTTCCCAATTAGCCACATACAATTTGCCAAAAAAATGATGTTTCAACCTGCGTTCAACATATAAATGTCCCTTATTTAGATTTTGAAACAAGGTTTGAGAATGCTTTGACTATGATAATTACTACAGTAGGCAATGAATTAATTTGGCCATATTGAAAAAAAATGTCATATTAAAAGAGGAACTGATCGGAATATGCAGGAAAGGAAATCTTAAAATAAAGTTTAGAAACGAATGTCCGTAATTTTGGCTTTAAAAAGACATACCTCTTACTTATCCCGAATTATGGAGTATTGTGAGAAAGTTTTTAATGGTGTTTTTCTAGTGAGAAGGAATTTCAGCGCGGTTGCCAATCTCTAAAATAATTAAAGGAATGAAGAAGACTGTGGAGATCTCTGGAGATTTAGGGTTTAACCCGACAAGATTGATGCCAAATGTAGAAACGTTGTTATCGGCCCCCCCCAGGTTAATATCTCCTATTATAAATATTTGTTTGTTGGTAAATTATTTTATGTATTAATTAAGTTTTAAATTAATTAACATGCGTTTCTCTTAAGTATTAAACACTATACTTCACTACAATCAGAAATTTAAATCTTTTAAAGTAAGTAGCTGTAAACCAGCTGTCAAAAAGAATTCATGTGGATAAATCTGAAAAATTCAATATTAGGTAAGCAGGGGTCTACCCAAAGCCGAAAAACATGACAAGGATTCTATGAGACAAAAAGTTGGGGAACCTCTGCACTAGGCCCTCTATGAAGGGTCTAAAACACTCTTTCATAAAACTGGTTACAGAGAGAATGTGTTAAATATACTCGTCATCTTAAGTACAGACTGATTAAGATGACATCAATGAAAAACATTCCAAATTATGTCTAATACCGCAGGGGAGAAATATATAAAATGCAGTATGGGATGGAAACTCTCTCTCTAGAGTCTTTAAATATCTCTCAGAAAATCTTTCAACAACAGCAAATAAGCTCTATAAGAGGGGGTTTGTGGGGATCTCCCGCAAATCACAACTAAAAGGAAACAAAATAAAAGGATTCAATAACCAACCCAATGAGAAATCTCTATATCAAAGGCTCGGTAAGGCACAGGTCTATCTAAGATGGTCAAATCAAATAATCAGGCATAAAACTTGTTGCCGGAAAGTATTTGTCTCACCAAACTGTAGCTCAATTAGACTTGTCATGCGACAATATTTGATATCGAGTCTATGTTTTTGAGTAGATTTAAGACAAAATGTTTGATGGTTGCGAATTTCACGCGGCAAGTACACGAACTCATGACTTTCACTACCAAGTAAATACCACTGAAGAGGTCTCCTACATTCACAAAAATAATGATAATAATAAATAAATAAAATGAAGTAAATAAAAAAATTTTAAAAAGGGATGAGGTAGCCGTAGTCATGGTAGTAAACTCGTGGCAGGCTCTGTGTCTGTCGAGTGGTGGTTTCAAGTCTTAGTACCACCACAGACTGATTGTACAGAGGAACTGATGTGCGTTAAATGTATCGAAACTCAATATACAGTGAAACCCGTTTAACGCGAAAATACTTAAGACGAAATATCGCTCACCACGAAATAATACAACGGTCCCGACAAGCACTGCTACGTATTTTCCTACATTTTTCTCTTAACACGAAACGAAAATCGTTTAACACGAAAAGATTTCCCTTCTGGGAATGAAGCAAATACGGAAACGCCAGCCACGCAGACGAGATTTATGAATGGGTGTGAAATGACGGCGAGGTAGTTTTACATGTTTCATAGAAAGGAGGATAACTTGGATTTGAAATAACCTCGGAACAGCCTGTGACACGAACTAGTTTTGTTTATCTAAGCTACTTTTACCCTTCCCTCCCCTACAAATGCCACACAAAAATATCTCATCCCTCATTAGTTGGCTATGTAATTCAGTGGTGAGTACCTTGCAGTGTGAATAAAAATAAGTGAGTTTGGTTCATAATGCTTTTTTTTTCTATTTTAAAAGAATTTTTTTTTCGTACACAGTGACAAAGATTTTAGAGGGAAAACAAACTGTTATTTCGCTTAAAATGAATATGTCGCTTCTTAAGGCTGTTGATCAAAAACAGAAGACAAAAACAGAAATCTGCAAAATTTTGGTATTGCTAATTGCTCAATGTCCTCTCTTGTAGTTTAACCTTCTTATGGGCCTTGGGAAGAGATTACTTCCCCTCCACATGATCTTACAAAATACACCTGTGGGTAGCGCAAAACCCATTATGATATATTAGACTTGCATTTATAACGAGATGGGAAGACTAATTCTCAACTAATCTTTTATTTTCTTATTGACCTTGCCATCATAAATAGTTTAATACTTTGACAAGTGAACAAAAGAAACAGAAGTTTAGACCAGCTAACATTCCGTGTTGCATTAGCTCGTCAATTAATAGAATAATATTATTCGAGAAAAAGGAAAGGCTGTCCTACTTGCTTCCTGGCAAAGAAGTGTGTAGTTTTGGATGATGTGCGTTTAGCCAGTGTGGATAGCCAGGCTTCCAACTATAGGAAATGCAGCAGAGAAGGACAAGAAAAGAGGACCCGCTACGTGTGTGCAAAGTGCGATATGCCCTTGTGCATTGCAACATGTTTCTCATCTTTTCATGGCAAATAATCGTCTTTAAATTTAATTTTCTTTTTGACGGTGAAGGGTTCCTTAAGGTATCCGACTACGTTCGGAACCGCGATTTTGCAAAAGCGCATAAATAGATAATTTTCATGATATTTAGTGTCACTTAGATTAGAATACATGTATGTAAGGATAATTAAATTAGATTAAAAATTAAATTCCCTATCTAGCACTTGACTCATCTTTCTCCGTTCCCATATTCAAGTATCAAACTAATCACCCATTTATTTCTTCCGAACATATGGCCTAGCCAATAAACATGTCTAATTCCAGATCGTTAGATTTAATAGTCAACATATGTCAGCATTAACTTGCAAGCCCCTCTTCAAAGCAGCGATACTTACCATATGTTTTTCAAGTGTTATCCACTTGAAAACACCACCATGGCGTGCTTTTTCCTCCCTGCCCTTAGCGTCAGAACAGATGTACAAACGATTGAATAAAGATCTCCTTTTTTAAACTTTAATCTGATTCTGTCTTAAAAATCATGACATGTATACAATTGTTTTAAGGACATTTTGACGAAAAAATTATTTAAATACAATATTTTAGCAAGAAATTAGCTTGGAATAATTTTTTTTCAAAATGTTCTCTTTTTGTGAAAAATGCTTCTATTGTAATAATATTTTGCCTGTATATAGCTCAGACCTCTCTCTACAGAGGCTCAACTAGAATTTTTGAAGTATATAACTTAGAAGTGGGTTTATCCATATTTTACGACACAACAGAGGGGAGCAATTTAAGCAAAAACCGCCGATAATTATTTCAATTGGTTGTAACTCTGAAAATAATGTGAATTTTTCAAAAATCATAGTTCAGCCTCTGTAAAGAGGTCTGAGCTATATATACAGGCAAAATATTATTATAATAGAAGCATTTTTCATATAAGGAGAACATTTGGAAAAAAGATTATCCTAAGTTAATTTTTTGCCAAAATATTGCATTTAAATAAATTATTTTGTCAAAATGCCCTTAAAACAATTTTATACATGTAGTCTAATCTAAGTAAAACTAAATATCATGAAAAGTATCCATTTATGCGCTTTTTTAAAATCACGTTTCTGAACGTAGTCGGATACCTTAAGAAGTATTTTTCCTAAAATTGAAATGTAATTTTAAAATTTGGCAAAATAAAATGCATTTCCTTAAATGCTATTGTTTATTTGTTAATAAAACATAAAAAAAAAACTTCGAGAAATTTAAAAGAGAAATAAATGCCCCACGAAAGGGTTAAAGAGGTTAAAAGGTTTAAAAAAATAATTAAACGTATAACAAAAATCACGCACTTTTTAAATTTGGTTCACCCTCCTTAATAAAATAGGCAATTTCTAGCTTCAGTGTTTAATTTAGAAACATTAAACTGAATTGCATTTATGTTTAGCTGTTGAACTCATTACGAGATTGTAGATTTAATTCATTTGACGTGAGTGATAATAGGTGGGTTAATATTGCTTATCTCAATAGATAAAAAAAAAGAAACACGTTATAAAAATTAACTCAACTGATATAGAAGCCCTGAGATATAAGGAATTACAATGACATTACTGAGTCTCGATCATCACTGGATTAAACGTTGACACATTATCTTGCTTCAATTTGATAAGCGCTTTATATACTGATGCAAACAATTTTAAAAGGCTATATATATATATATATATATATATATATATATATAATTGAAAATATAGAGAACAGATCTTAGATGTATACACCAGTTATTATGTATTGAACTTATTTACTACTCTATTTAGTTACTTAAAAAAATTAAAAGCCAACTTTAAAGAAAAAATTGTAAACTTTAAAAGGGGTAAATGATTCAAATTGCGTTTTTGTTATGTGCATGCGTGAAGTTTAAAGTTAAATGAAAATGAAAAAAAAAGTAATTATTAATTTGTTTTTTAAAATAAAAAGAAGCTATTAGAAAAATACATAAGATAATTTGTTAAGAAATTTTCGTTTTAACACTTTAATATAATTAACTAACAATGCAGATAAAACTTTTCAAAAATTTCTATTTATACAATGTTGATTTTTCAAAAAAATTCAGAAAATAAGTTGTATTATAAAAAAACTATTGTATTATCACAGTTTGAATTAGAAAATTATTACTTTTTTCTTAATAAAATTAAATGTCAGGAAAATAAATAAGTTTGTGATGTTTTGAAATTATTATACGTGATCTTGAATAATAAAGAGGCTATACCGTTTTTTTTTAATTTGAGAGGAGCAGCATAACATATAACATCAAGCAGGACTAATTCAAAAGCCATTTGATTTTAAAGGAACAATGACCATTTTAAAAGACAAAACTTTATCTGAGCAAAACAATCTCTTAGTTATCAGAATATAGTGGACTCAAAAAGGATTTGTTACCACCAAGAATGGGATGGTTGATTAAATGCTTATTCCCACTGCACTTAGAAGCATTACAAGGGCTATTTATTGATGACAGATCTGAACCATGATCAAGAGGCACAAATTTGTATATTAATATCTTTGAGATTTCACTCTTCTAACTTTTGTACATTGGCAACTTGATATCTTTGAGAATTGGTAGATTTAATGTGTATCCCCCACTAAAGAAATCAAAAACCGCCAGTAATGTTCTGTTTGTCAAACGGAGAATAAGATTAAGAACCTCTTCTAAAGAGCCACGATTCTGGCCATAAGCTCTTGAATATTAAGCGCTCTAGAACAGTGCTTCCCAACATTTTTATCACCACGGTCCGGTCAACATTTGATAATTTTACCGTGGCCCACTGAGGGTGGGACGTTGACTGTTTGGATTTTAAATTGTTTTAATTTATTAATTTCAATTTAACTGTATTTAAATATGCCTTTGACATACATTACAGTTACATCCAAAAATGAATATATAATGATTTGACATGGAATATACAGTGATTTCCATGGAAAGTCGCACAAACCTGAGAGAAATGCACCATAATAAATTAAACGGAAATAATTTAATGTTCCTCGGGCGGCCTGATACCATTTGATCCACGTATAGGTACCGATCCACTGCCCGGAGGTTGCGGACCACTGCTCTAGAACAGGGGTCACGGACCTTTAAAACTTTATGGAACACTAAATGCATAATTTATATTTGACGGACCATTTATATAATTGACCACTATATGGCGAGTATACTGTAACTATATTGTTGCTTATTTACGTCTCTATTTAAATTTTCGTATCACTAAAAAGATTTCAAGAAAAGCAAGAACTAACCGGCAACGCTAAGTAGTATCAATGAACTCAAGTGTTATGCCACCAACTTACCATTGTTGACGATTCTCACTTTAAAATGTCACTAGATATTCCTGTAGAAGTAGCTAAAAAGTCCCTTAATTCAGAAGAAATTTCACTAAAAGTAGTAGCTAAAATTTTTAAGAAAAGTAAAATCCATGTTCCATAATAAGTTATGTTATTTATCATTTTTGGTACTGAAACTTCAAAAAAATATAAATAATATCTCGATTTTTCTGTGGACCTTTAAAAGTTTTTAACGGTTGGGGACTGCTACTCTAGAACGTTAAACACACACGCAGTATTTAAATTATAAAACACATTGTAACGTAGTATTTCGCACCTGTGGTTGGCTTCTTTTTTGTGGAATCGATCTTCACACGTGCATCCGGTCACTGTGAGTCGGAGGGTTGATGCGTGGCCGCCTTGGACCACACTCGCAACCCCTAGACCCGAGGAATCCTTTCCAATCACAGACAGGATGAAACAAGAGCTGCAAGAGTGCTGCCCTGATCCCCGATAGAGGGAGATGCTGACCCCTCAAAGGAGGCAGAGAAGTAGGGACAGCGAAGGGGATGCTTTGACCCGGCGGAAGGAGGTAGACGGCAGAGGAAAGATGATGCTTTGATTTTCCGGTGAGCGGTCGGCTAACGGGATCCCTCCTCTCACAAATCACTTTACTAGACTGTAATAATCTTTTAATGTTTAATAATTTCAATGTATATCTCTGTAAATAATAGCTGTGACGTAATAAATTCAATATTCATATTAACCAAGATCACGCTACCGTTATACATCTCAAACGTCACAACATACATACAGTTACTGGTACGCGTTTGATTTCGATTGGTATTGTTTTTGTTGTTAACTTTGTGATATAAAATGTTCTTAGTTCGTGATAGTTCGGTTGAACCAGAAATTCCGCTGTTTGACCCCGTGTCGATATTTTAAGAGGAAGAAGCTGTCTTATGATCTTCACAGCAGCCTTTCTATTGTAAAACTCCAATACATAAATAATTCGTACCAGAACAATACAAAGAATAGCCTGGATATATATTCGGTAATCTTTTACGAATTTAATTTATGAGAATCAGATTGAAAAACAATAAAATTTTTTGTAAGAATACTTAAACATAGATTGCTCAAGGAGTACAGGATATCTGTAGAGCATAAAACTTGGCAACCGAAAAAAAAATGAGTCATAAAAACTAGAAAACGATTTTATTGTTCTTTCTTATTCACCATCCTTACTTCAACTTAATCATTTGAAACCCCCAGCAGGGAGGAACACATTTTACCTTAAAAGAAAGAGTTTCTACATCCGTTATCAAAATCTGACAGAAGGAATAGAGTTTGCATTTCGAAAAAGAAAATAGTGAGCTAGGTATTGCACGTGATTTGACGTGTTGTTTGAACATAACCGAAAACATCACGATTTGTCCCGTTTTTACGGCATGGCTACTAGGTCTGTAGATATTTACACTTAACACGTCAAATATTTTACACTTAGCCTTGTTTAAATAGGTCAAATATCAGCGCTGGATTCAAATGCATTTAGGTGTTGTCAACAATAAAAAAATGAGGAGGGATAGAAAATTCAGAAAACGAAAAAAGATTAACTTGCAGATAATTCACCATAATCATAACATATCTTGATAAAATACGTAAAATATTATTTTTATCTGTTTAGTTTTTGGGAACAGTGGAAGTGTAACTTACAAATCTCCAAAACATTTACTGACAAATATCTCTATTCCTGATTTCATCTTTTTATCATAATTTTTCTTTTTGTTTTAAATATGTAAATAACGCCCGTGTAGGGTTTTTTTTGATAAATGTAAAAAATCATTTACATGAGAGAAAAAAAGTGACATTTTTTCTTAGAGATTACAATATTATTAAATAACTGCATCAAGGACAAATTTTTGAGTAATAAATATTTTAAAAATCATTGTGTTATTATACAGAGTTTACCGAATCATTAATTTATTTACCCAATTATTAATTTATTCAATTAAATAAGCTGCTTACGTATGCACACTAGGCATAGGAATTTCAATAAAGAGTGAATGTTGCATAGCTTATATGAAATCAATTATATTTATGAGTATTATTACATGTAATTGAGTAATATAAAATGTATTAAAATTAGTTAAGGTAATAGTAGAGAGTAATAAAAAATAAAAATAATTAATAAACTTTTCTTTATGCATAAAGTAATTGAAATATTCAAGCAATTTTTTTTTTAGAAATAATCTTTTATACATAGTGTTAGCGAATTTTTGTACAAATACCATTTTTAAAATGTACAGAAAAATCATTAATTAGTAAATAATCGTACCTTTGGCAAATTTTTTTAAGATAACTAAAAGAAAAAAGACAGAAGGGTCAAAGTTTCTTGAACATATATGCACCCCTTCCTCATATCACTAATCGCATGAGTGAATATTAACGTCACACTGTTCAGCTGTTCAAGGGCTTTTGGCGACGGACTACGAAATTTTGAACCATAGTCAGGTGACGTGGACGACACCTGAGCTGGCACCTCCTCTCCTAACTACCACACCACACCAACGGGAGACGTTTGAGCTCTAGACGGATTTAACGTGTATCGCTCCCCTACACGGTGGGTCTGAAGTGGTACTGGGTTCGTACTCCTGACAAGGCCAGCCACGATCCGATACCTTGACCACTCGGCTATCACGGCCACATCACTAATCGTATAACCCAAATCTTGATAATTGGTTGTGATAAAAGATTATTCTTAGTGAAATTCATTTAATCAAAAACCCAAATAATGCTTAAATGCAATTTTAAAAAGAATAATTAAAATTAAGTACAATTTTATTTAATTGTACTGTTAAAATTGTATCCTCAACACTGTATAAACCTCTTTACAAAGTCTCAACTTAATCCAACGCATACATTTTTTTTCTACAAGCATTACTAAACAAAATGCATCACATTATATGGGTATTGCTTTCTTATTTGGAGTTTCGAAAGAAAAAAATTTTCTTTTTAAAGGAGTCGAATTTATGCTATTGGTTAGAGTTTGTTAAGTTTGTTTGTGAATTTTTTTTCTTAGGAAAAATAATGATCTTGCATTTTTTTGTATCCAAAAAATGTAAAAAATGTTTTATGTAAATTTAGAATCTGCTAGAAATTGATAATTGCCAACAAAACAAAGAGTAAGAAATTCTAATTATTCAACATTTTTTTCCTGAGCAATCCATGTGGTTTAAAAAATATTTACATGAAATAAATCAATTGTTCCTATGCATTGTGTGGTTCACTGATATTTTTGTTGCTTCGTTTAGTTGATTTTATATTTTATTCTATTAATTCTACTTTTTTTTTCTCTCTCTCTGATGAGCCCACATTTATTTCCTAAAATTTTTCATACAAATACAGTAAGAAAAGAAATAAACAGCATCTTCTAATTTTATGTATAATGCCTTTCTGCACGAGAAATAGATAAGGAAGGATTAACATTGAGATATGTGCCGTCAGAAGATTTAATTGTACTTCCTCTTAAAGCAGCTGATTAGGATTTATCTTAAGATGCATCGAATCCGAGTTTAAAGGCTTTTGTTAGCTCATGAGTTAATTTCGTAACAATTTGCGTTACGTTTCCACTTTGTTGATTGTAATTCTCTACTTAAATTAAGAAACGAGACTTATTCAATTCCTACTGTTGGCTCACACTCTCTATATATATTTGTTTATTTATTTATTTATCTTGGTGGAATTTTCAATCGTTAATAAAATACATTTTAAAGCGCTCAATTGAGCTGAAATTTTATGTACGTGACTTTTTATTTTGGATGACAATACAATAATTTAATTATAATTAATAATAATTAATTTTTATTACAACTAATTACTTAAAGAACTACAAATACAGCCACGTTGGCATCATTTTTGGCTACTTAGCAACCATTTGGCGAATTGTGTCAAAACTTGAAAATGTTTTTTTTCTCACGTTTTAAAGCAATCAGTTAAACTGAAATTTTATATACACGATTGTTTTGGATGACAATACGATACTTTAATGATAATTAATAAAAATTAATTACCACTTAATGTTGTGATTCTGTCATATGTATATACATATTCATATTAATTGTAACTATTTAATAAAAAGTAGCTAAGATAAAAAAAAAATTTGTTGATCAAAGTAGGAATTGACTTAAATTTTTTTTATATTACTTGTGTTTTTGTCATACTCTCGAAGTTGCAAATTTGTAAATTAATCGATAAAATAAAAAAAGAACTATTTTAGTAAAATAATTCAAAATAAAAGAGCTTGTATAGTTTTGAATCCATCACGTGTGAGTGTTTGAATCCTCGAGCTTCATATCACTCTTTTGATTTAATCAATAAATAAGGCCAGATCTCATTATGTAATAAATGTCATGTTACCGTATTACTGATGGTTATGATAATGATTATAAATGTATTAACTAATATTAGAATAACTTTAAAATCAAATGTTGAAAGTTAAAAAAAAATATTTTTCCAAAGTTTTAGAGTGAATGTGTTGGTTTTTCACAGACAGATTTATATCGATACAAAAATTTACTATTAAAGATGACTGTCAGTGACGTAATGGAGACTATTAGGGCCCCCTTTCAAAATCAGGTTAGGGCCCCAAACCGGATCTTACAAAGGATTACTTACTTGGCGTTAGTCAGACTATGGACCCTATAGAATCTTGCCTCCCCCCTCCGAGATGAAGGCGTTGCAGGGGTAACGTTACGCCACTGTAACTGGTATATATTAAACATGCGTACATTACTCTCCTTCAAGCCATTTACATAGAAATAATTCAATAATTTAAAACAAGATAATAGGTAGAAAATTATTATTCCAGAAAAAAAGCAGGGTTTATTTCCCACTAGGGTTACATTAATGATGTTCCACACACAACACACACACAAACACTAATTACTCCTCATTACTATTAATAATCAACTGAATAATAAAAATAATTGTTAGAAACGTATATCAGTGATTTTAGATATAAGATGAAGGTAGAAAGAAAAAAAAACAAATAAACATTGGTTTACAACAGTGGTGTTCAAACTGTGTTCCACGGAATCCTGGGGCTCTATGAGGTCTACCCAGGGGTTCCTTAAGTCACAGTAAAAAATCGAAAAGAAAATTACAAAGGTGTGTATGCAAAATGAATTTACTTTCCATATAAAGTTTGTATAACTACAAGTATCTAAAGGTCATCTCAATCATTAAAACTGAAAATTTTATTTACGTATAATATAACTGTATTTTGTAACACTTTTTAAACTTTTATCATTGACTTATCATATTTTTTTACATATGTTTGTGAATATTCTGTTGTTTACGAACCCATGTTTCCGAAATAATTTTATATTTGTGGGTACTGTATTTGGCAGAGCTAAATAGTTTTCAGTTTAGAAAACGCATCTTTTTTTTCATTTATGGGTTGAAAAACATCTATTATAAAGGATAGGAAATACTTATTAACAGATTTGGCGTTAAAATCTAAATTTAAATTAGAACAGTGCCTAAATTTTAAGCTGCAAATTCATACAAAATACAGAGGATTCCTCACACAGCTATAAACATTTAAATATGCTATTTAGAACAATCTATTGACGTGAAAACTATTCCTCAACGTGTGTGCCTATAAAAATAAAATGCTAAAACAAATTAAACGCAGATTATGAAATGCGACTCCAAATCATTTCAATGGACATAAATTTTGACAATCTGGAAAAAAAAATCCCAGCTACTAAATATAATGTATAGGTATGCGACACTTGTATTTCAAATTAATATTATTAATGAGTAAATTATGTTAAAATTACATTAAAATCTTTTAATAATAAATTTTTCTTTAATATTATATTGAGATATATTCTCTTTAGTGTGTGTGGAAAGGGGTTCCACAGAAACACCTTATAGTTCTAAGGGTTCTGTGAGTCGAAAAAATTCCAATACCACTGGTTTACAAGAAGAATCGAAAGTATAGAAAGAACCTTTAGGTATCCTACGTGAGAGTCACCCGTGTCCACCATAGAATGACACTGGGAAGAAAGAAAAAACACTTGGGCGCCTTAGGTTCGAGTAAATGCGGTATATATGTTTCGGAGTCGTAAGCCATATACTTACCTAAAGAAGCTAAACTTCTATGAGTACTTCAAAAAGAGGGTCTTAATATACAGTGTGGACTTAAAATAAAATTATCAAGTTCTTTTATAAATATTTTTTACCTTTATTATAGCTTTATTGGCATGATTTGGTTACATTATTGTTTGACATTATGTAAAATGAAATCATAAGTTTGCGTTTGGGGGTATTTTTTTCTAATGGAACTTTTTATATGCAAATGAGAAGTCGATAATTATTACTAAATGCACATTTCCTTTAAAAACCTCTGAATTTATATTTTTGCCAAATCTTAAAAAAAAAGAGGCAATTTATTAACGAATCATGTATGCGGCGGTTTGCTTCTGAGTAATCGCTATAGGGAAATAAATATGTGTGTGAACCTTCCCTAACCGATGGGGGGATTCGGTTAGTCTGTAACCAACTTTGGCCGATAACGGAGCCCCCGAAATCGGTGGGTGTGCCTACCCACAAAATAGTAGTTTTCAATTTATATTTAATTGTTTGTGTGTCGTTTGTGTCGTCATAATAAATATATAAAAAAAACCTGAAAAAACACACACAAGGACTGATATCTTCAATACGCGAAAATGTATGTTAAAATATACTTTCTTATGAAGAAAAATTTGAATGAAGGACAGAGCCTTGTGACTTGTGAGAGCGATTAAACAGAAGCAGAAAGGGAACTTTAGTATTCTTTGCCATAATTTTGAACAGCTTACAAAATTTACATATTGTTAGAGTGGTGTTGAAATATTTTAGTTATTGAATTCTACCAAAGATAACTAAATAAACACTTCAAAATAAAATATCTTTTTTAAAAAAATTTATTTTATTTTCAAAGCGTACTGTGAAAATGGTGTTTTAAAAATACATTACTAATAGATTTAGAAGATTAAAGGGTTTAAACCCCCTGCTCCCACCAAAGAAAAAAAAATAGCAAACATTCTCGCTTAAAATCTATGTAAGTTTCAATATTAGTGCGTGAATTTGTGGTCATTCCCTAAAGAAATTGTCCAGATCCAGCCATGCAAAGAAATACAGACTGAATAACGTCATTCTTTATCCTGAGTGTTACGAAATACCCCCAAACGAATTTGATATTCAGAATTGTATGCTACTACAATTGTCACAATCACATATTACATTCCTTGTACAAAATGGAAAGAAATATTGTCTTTTTTTCAGCTTCGTCATCTCTCCCCTTTCATATACCACTTCCCTTTGTCTTGCCTTTCGAATAATGTGACTTACCATGAACCTTCGCAAACCTGTTGGAGCACTATTTAGATCCTACTAAAAAAAGATTATATGTTCGTGGCTTTTATTTTCTGATTAGCACCTTCATTCGCTTTCTTTTTATGGAAGACATTACTTACTATTGGTAGGTGGTCTCATTGAAGGAGATAGACGAGGAGCAATACACCACGCCGATTATGTCATGAAAGACTCAAATTACTTTTCTTTGTTTTCTTTTGAAAAGGATGGCTTTAAAAAAATCCAATCCACAAAGATATTTCTGTGTAGTGAAGGGATCGTGACCGCAGTCAGAACAAGTTTGCCTTTTTTTGCGTCACACCTGTTAACTTTCTGCTTCAGTGGTGGTATACAATGGACCACTGATCGTCAAGGTTAGGTAGAAAGATATGCAATTTCATTCTTCGGGGATGATGTCAGGGCAGGATATACGTCCATTTCTGCATCGGCGTCCCTACTAATTTTTCCATTTGTTCTTAGAGCAGATGTTTCGCGGTTATCTGGAATAAGAGGAGTCCTTCAAAATCAAAACATGCTTTTTAGGTGCAGATGCCGCCGCTCTGTCGCCCGTGGCTTTGTTGTATAAACAAAGTCACGCGTCCTAACGTGACGATTCACGCGAGTAGAAATCGTGTATAGTTAAAATAAATCTGCCGAAAGAACAGTCATTTTTTCGATAGTCGTTTCTATTTTCTTTGTTGCTTTAAAAAGTAGTCTTAAGATCAGAATACTTTTAACAGAAGAGAGTTCTGCCGTTTGATTTTCATTTTCATTGTCTTTCACCCATCTATTTCTTTAATTTTCATATCTAATTTAATACAAATTCAAAATATCTCCAACATGTTTCAATACCAAGGACCGGTTTTGTAAACAATTATTTTTTCACTGAGTAAAAAAGAAAAAATGCCTTATTCGAAAATTTGTAGTAAACTGTTTCTAGTTTCATGGTTTTATCACAATATTTTAAGCTGCTTTTAGACTTCGTATCTCTAATAAAATGGTGACAATTTAAATCTTGATGTACGAAAGGCATTATTTTAATATCGTCGATATGTTAAATTTATTGAATACATTCATTGTTTTCCATCGCTATTCTAACACAATTGGAGTGCACATAGATTTTTAAACATGACGGGTCCATTTAATCCCTTTTATCTCCCAAAGATTATTAGCACTATAAAAATTTCGTAACAATCTACAATACATCAAGATTTTTTAAAAAAAACATATTTTTCGAGAGTGTCCATTTAAAAATAAGTTTTAAATCTATTTTAAAAGAGTGTCCATTTAAAAAATAAATTATAAAAATACTTTTTTTTTTTTGAAATCGGGACACATTTTAAAACAATAGAATTTCTATTTTTAAAATTCTTAAAATGACATTGTAAATCCTAGTATTATATTAAAATATGTTCAATACATAACCAATTGTTGTTTTACTCCAATACACTAATATTAAAATTTCAACTAAAGAATCGAAACATTGAATATATTTTATAAAAAAATATTGGTGTAATTTAACATTTTTTGAAATCGGGACACATTTTAAAACAATAGAATGATTCAATATTTTTATAAATTCTTGTGACATTGTAAATCCTACATTCTTCCATTATTTAATCAATATGTTCAATACATAACCAACTGTTGTTTTACTCCAATACGTAATATTAAAATTTCAACTAAAGAATCGAAACATTGAATATATTTTATACAAGAAAATATTGGTGTAATTTGATAGAAGTGGATAATAAAATTAAATGAGGTTGTTCTGCATATACTGATGAAATTAAGAATGTTTTATATTATCTTTGCTTTATACTGAAAGATTTGTTTTATCTGAAAAAAGTGTTATCTTTACATGTCTGATTTCTTATCATTAGGCAAAGGCAGTGCTGATACGAAGCTGTGATATAAAATACGAATTGTAGCATAAATCAGTTATTAAGTACTCCAGGAGGACTTAAGAAAAATTATTTTAAAATTAAGGCTTATTTTTTAAAAATATACTGGATGTGAAATTTCCCTTCTTAATCAGAATCCACTTCACCAATAGTTCGTCAGGATTTATATTAATAGGATTAATATGTATCGTTATTAATTCACACAAAAGACTTACATTAAGGATAAAACATTAAAGAATATTTATCAACTTAAGAAACAATCCTCTAAAGTGTACATTTTAAAAAAGGCTCTCAGGAAATGAAATAATCAGATAAAATTCTCGAAAACTGATCAATTGATTTTTATGATTATGTAATGCTTCAAATTAACTTCAATAGAAATGATTAAATATATATACAGTACAGTCCCGCTAATCCGAACACGGCTAATCCGAACATCCGGTTAATCCGAACGGCTCCGCGGAAAAAATTTTTATAATTTTAACGACGAAAAAATCGGTGAATATTTCAATATAAAACAGTGTAAACCTTAATTCGAAACAGTTCTTTATTTAATATTCACGTACTGTACATCAAGTTATGGTACAAATTTTAAAACGGAATAAACTACAGAACACTAATGTTTAGTATGAAAAATTGTACAACATAAGATTAAATATAAAATATGTACAGTACAGTACAGTACTGATAATGTAGTGAACAAGTACCTTATTACATTAATTCAGTTATTTTTTTCTGACGCAACGAAGACAGTCTTTTCGATGATGCGTAATTTCGCCAGCGCCTCATAAATAACACATCATCTGGTGTAGTGTCGGGCTGTTGCTCCAAGTAGCGCAGGGCAAGGTCAAGGGCAGCTGCGCCGTCTGCATGTGGCACCACGTCCTTCTTATCGCATTGCGTCTCGTCGTCACTCCCCTCCTCCTCCATTGGCTCTTGAGTAACTGCCGCAGCTATGTCGTCATCAGTCAGAAATTCGGCTGTTTCCCCGTCTTCTTCCATCCATTCATTGATGTCTCCAACTGATGCTTTGCCAACATTAAACTCTGTAGCCAATTTTGTCACACCTTCACCTTTATCTAAACACTTTAGAACCCCTAGTTTGTCTTTAAGAGTAAGTTTTGAGTGTTTACGCTTACTCGCCATAACAATCTGTTTACGTACACTGTATCACAGATAAATGTCCAAAACACACAACAAACTGTTTTCACTGTAGAATATCACACTGTAACACTGTTATTAACACAGAGACAAAAGCGGACGAGTATAGAACGAGCGCGGAACGACTGACGGTCAACAGTACGGGCACACGCACACGCAGTCACACTGACACACTAAGTTAGGAGTGGGGGGAGGGAGGACACACGCGTCGAGGAGTGGGAGTACAGTCCACGCGGCAAAAAAGCGGGCGCGTACGCTCACATTACGACAAAATACATAGACACATACATACATACTCCCGGTTCAAATAGTGATTTCGCTGTTACTCCGGCTAATCCGAACAATCACGTAATCCGAACAGGGGTCGGTCCGATATTGTTCGGATTATCGGGACTGTACTGTATATATATATATTAACTTCATATTTAACTTGTTTTCCATTTTCAGCAACTGATAATTTTTCCTTTCTTTTTACGCTACATGCTCTAACAAACCTGAATAACTTGACTAAGCACTAACGATACGTTTCATTGCAATTTTCTCATTTTAAGTATTTTTATCCTCTTTAACTGATAAAATTTATCTTTTTTTTACTCATTTTTCATCTCTCAAGCATGAATTTTCCAAAAAAACTGAAGATGGCTAACAGATTTACATCCAATTAGAATCACAATAAGTTATTCAATTTATTATGATGATGGTATTATTCGCCCTATCATAAATATTGATTTTTACGAATTAATTATATGGTTTTTTTAAAGTGATACAGCGTAAGTTGATATGTTTGAATTTATCATTTTTTTTAGATTTCAAATTTAAATTACATAATTTTTATCAACATTATCAAAAGTATTTGCTTACTATTGGAATTATTTAACATACTTGTTATTTTTTTTTTCTTAACAATTTTCTGCCGAGTTAGAAAGCTTCAAATTCCGAAAATTAGTTTCTTCATTTTCAACATACTTTACAATCAAAGAATTACCAAACACATAATTAGATGACAGAAACCTCCATAATTCCATGCAATATAAAATATCTGTAAAAATAAAATATGACGTGGTCTCGAAATTTATAACAATTCGTTGTAATTTTAATCAATGTAACAATTTTAATAGTTGATAAGGTGAATTGAAGAAGGTGTTAATTTGAAATGGAAGAAGGAGTTAATTTGAAAATTAGGTAATTTTAAAGTTAATATTTGTGTATTTCTGTACTAAAAGAGGTATGGAAGCATCGGACAGTGAACTTCATAAAATTATATATGCATTTTTTTATCAGTATTAATCACGATATTGCTGCCTCCTTATTGATCGAAAAATGTAATTTTCTATCTCAATCTGTAATAAAATTTTTTGTTTTTCTGTCTCTGGGTATTATGAAATAGGCTACCTTATAAATCCTTGGCAATTCCTTAAGAAACGCATCTAAAAGATTTTCACTGTCAACATGTGACAATCCATGCGTAGCATGAATATATTTTGGTTCTTGAAAAGATGTAAACATTGAAAGGCACGATTTTCTCTTGTTCAGCTGTCGATGTGACGTCAAGTAGATAGCTAATTGTGTGCTACAAACATGGTGAGATGCTCAAGTGATTAGCATTTTCTTTATCTGGAATATTTTACTTGAGATATCGTCGTGCTATAGAATAAGTTGGTATCTCAAACATTTTATGATAATTTCAGCAAATAATCATAAACTTTGTTCAATGATACATTCATATTTACAAATGAATACAGATGAATATAGAATCTTTAAATTTTGTAAGTATCTGTTATGGCTCACTCCGTCGAATACACAGCACTCAATTCGAACACAGTTTTTAGTGGACTGGTATTTATTTTTTACTCACAACTCTTTTTACAGTTACATCAGAATTACTGGGCATACGCAGTCCAAGCAGCGCTGTTGCGCTTGCGCAAACATTCCGCCCGGCATTGCAATGTTACAACATTCAATAAGTTTCATGGCTTTTTACAATATTGTTATATTAAAATGTAACACTATTAAAATAATTATAAATCAGAAAGAATTCACTAAAATACACACAATACCAAAAGATTAATTACAATAACTTAAAAATAAGTAAAATCTTGTAATACAAAAAAGAAAAAAAAAAAAATTCATTCTCTCATGGGCAAGATACAAATTTTAGAAATAGGTCTTTTACTCCACCATGTTGAGTCTTGATTGTTACAACCCTAATTCTATTATCCTTTCCAGGAAATACCTCGATCAATTTGCCCATTAGCCATTTATTGACTGCTAAGTTATCCTCTTTAATAAGGACTAAATCACCCACTCTAGCGTTATCCTTTTCAAATTGCCATTTAGATCTCTGTTGAAGATTACTTAAGTAATTATTACTCCACCTTTTCCATATAGACTGCACAATTTTTGTTAATCTCTGATATATGTTTAATATATTTGTTTCTATATGTATAATGTTTGGTTCACTAATGGAAGTAATTGGTCTTCCAATTAAAAAGTGTGCCGGTGTCAAAACCGACAAATCATCTATATCCGTTTACAAAGGGGTGAGAGGACGGGAATTCAAAATTCCCTCAATTTGAGTCATAATGGTTAGAAACTCTTCATAAGTAAACCTAGAATTGCCTGCCTCACGTTTAAAACGACTTTACGCCAGATTCCCATAAGCCACCAAAATTTGGTGTTCTGGGAGGGAGAAATTTCAATTTATATTTTCATCTACTAAGAAACCAACCAATTCAGGATCAGGATTTATCACTAACTTGTACAATCTCTTGAGTTCGGCATTAGCTCCTATAAATGTTTTACCATTATCAGAAAATATTATAGAGAGGGTCTTCCTCTTCTAGCAATAAATCTCTTTAATGAGGCGATAAATGTCTGAGTTGTTAAATCCGACACTAATTCAAAATGTACAACTTTAGTGACAAAACACTCAAAAATTGAAACATATGTCTTATACAAACTACTTTTACGCTGTTTGTTGCTCTTGATCCAAAACGGTCCAATAAAGTCAATCCCACTGCAATCAAAAGGAAAATTTTTCCTAACTCTTTCTTTAGGCAAATTGCCCATTATTTGTTCGCAAGTTATAGGTTTCACTCTAAAACATACAAGACAATCATGTACTATTTTCCTACATACATTACGTCCTCTAAGAGGCCAAAATCTCTGTCTTACTTGATATAGTAAGGCCTGTGGACCTAGATGGAAGTATTTTAAGTGAAAATATTCTACAATTAAATTCGTTAATTTATGGTTACAAGGTAATATTACAAGAAATTTGCATTCAAAGTTCAAATCACTATTACAAAGTCTACCACCAACTCTCAACACACCATCTTTATCTAAAAAGGGATTTAAGCTTTTTATAAGACTTTCTGCAGACACTCTATTATTTTCTTTCAAACTCATTATATCTCTTTTGAACTCCTGTAGTTGCACAATCCTGACTAAGGTGACCTCCACTTGATTGATTTCCTGGACATCTAAAGGTCCTCTCCTTTTTTCTCCTCGGCAATTTGCTATGAACCTAAAAATAAAACTTAACATTCTAATTATTTTAGTGTACTTATTACTTATTACTTATTAACAGGTCAGTCATTAATGTTGAGTTTGTTAGATTTAAATTAAGACACACACAGTGTGCTTTGCGTTACTTTTAAATTCACAGTTAAATTCATCATTATCAGTCTCTGATGAAAGGGTATTCTTTTCCGGAAAATCTTTCGTCGCTAAAAACGTAGGTCCATTCCACCACAAAGAGTTGTTGTGAAGACTGGACGGGTTGAGACCTCTTGAAACGAGGTCAGCTGGGTTCTGTTCCGAAGAAACATGATGCCATTGCTCTGCGTTAATCAAGTGTTGGGTTGTGGCAACTCTATTTGCCACGAAGGTTTTAAGCAAGTTATAGGCTCCTTCTGGATCCACGCTAAGACAATAGTCGAGTCACTCCACAGGTACACGGGGGGTGTTTTCATTTGTAAGGCAGTCTCAACTCTTTTCATCAGCTTTGCAAGAAGAACGGCGTCACACAGCTCGAGTCGCGGCATTGTGACACTCTTCACAGGTGCTACTCTGCTTTTACTTGTTACAACAGTGCTTCTCAAACTTTCAAAACTGGCGCCCCCCTTATCAATCACAATTTTTATCGCGCCCCCCTTATATATTAATAATGTACTGAATGCAATAATAATGCACTTTTTTTACGCTAAAGCAATAATATTAATTATATACCGTACAAATTCATGACATAAGTATTAAATTTCGTATATGTTGCTTTTAAGCAAAAAAATATTAAGTAGTAGGATAGTTATTATGTTATTTTTCCTTTCTCTAATTTTTAAATTGGAATATATTGCAAAATGCGGTGGCTGCTTAGAAGGCAAAATATAGATATCAGCTTTTTTTAGAAAGAACTCAGTGGATCAATTTCTAATCATATATATAAGCATTCCTTTGAAAAATTTGCTCTGTAAGACAAGCCCATGGAAGTCGCTAATACTTATTAAACTTGTTCCTAATTTAGCTTTAATTAATTAGTTATAAAATACTCTGTGCAGCACTGATACATTAAAAGTATACCGGCTGAAATAACCGCTATTTGCACGATTTCATTTATAAGACAATAAAACATTATTGATATAGTAGCTGAAATGTAAGGAGAGTAAAGCCAAGTGCGCGACAATGTTTACAAAAACGTAAAATGAATGCTCAAATTTTCATTAGTTTTAAGTGAATTGTAATTATAAGCCTCACAGAATTAGCATTTATAATTGATGTTAAAGAATGAACAATAATATAAAATTCCGATGAAGAATAATTGTATTATTTTTAATATTTAAAGTGAAAAGACTTCAACATGTTTTAAACCTGGAGCAGGCACGCACTCGATACTAATGGTCGAGTGGGGTTATTGAGCCACCCCAATCTCTTTTTTTATAATTATTTTTAATAACACACAATAGTACACAATAAAAATCGTAATTACAGTGAATAATTTAATTAAGAGAAAATATACTCACCTACTTTCAAGAACACAGAAAATATTTCGGAAAAAAAGTTATCACACCGGGAACTCAGTCAAAACAAGTACCTTAAGATTGTAAAAAAACGTTTGTCACTCCCAAAAAAGAGGGAGATATGTGACAATATATTTTAGTTCACACGTTAAGACTGTCAAACAGGAGGATAGTGTGTGTCAGAGCCATTGGTAACAATTAAACAGTTTTGCCAGAATTACCGATTTCGTGCACTCTGTGCTCGGCGTGACAGCTCCGGAATAAAAGTGTATTTATTACAATATGGATGTTCAAAAAAATTATGTAAAACGTTTTTTTCATTACGCTTTTTTATATGTTTGGGAATAACTCATAGAAATAAATCTTGGCCAAGTAATCCTTCAAAGAGTTCTCTGTGCTTTTCCAAAAATCATAAAAATATTTTACAAGGAAAAAATCGCAGCAGAAATAGTTTATTTGCAACTTCCCTAAATGAAAAAACAAATACATAAGAGCAGGGACGTAACTAACCGTACAAGTGAGTTCGAAGGTCAAACCGCAGCAGCTACATTCGGCTGCCTACATCTGATGACAAATATATAACAGTGATGAATTTTTTACCTTCCTAAAATTTTTGTTCGATTATGGGTCTGGGTTTTGTTTATTCTCATTTTGGTTTGAAAAGAAGTAGTTATAATTTTTTATGACGTAATATCGCAGATATATAAATTATATCAGTGTAAATGTGTATTTTTTTATTATGTCAGAAAGTATTTTGTTTTACTTCATTCCAGTAAATAAATTTTTTTAATCTTTTATTTTCGATATGCTCGCGCCCCCTTGTACGTTTATCGCGCCCCCCCAGGGGGGCGCGCCCCACAGTTTGAGAAACACTGTGTTACAAGCTTCACTGTTGTTGCACCATCTGGCGATTGAGAACGGCAATATATCACTGCTCCGTAACATTTCTCTGAAGCATCAGCAAAACCATGAAGTTCTACCCTTGTCGCTTGAGGATGCACAATACATCTACCAATGCAGATACTCCTTACACTGTTGAAGTCCTCTAGGAAACGATGCCACTTTTTGGCTCTCTCAGAAGGCAACTCGTCGATCCAGTCGATTTTAAGACTCCAAAGACTCTGCATGAAGATCTTGGCTCTTGCGACTACTGGACCTAATAGTCCTAATGGATCAAACACTCTAGCTATTGTCGAAAGGACACATCTCTTTGTGTAGGAGTCTTTTAACTCCACTGCAATTTTGAAAATAAAACAATCCTCTTGTGATTTCCAGGACACTCCTAACGTCTTGGTTTCAATTGGATTCTCGAACTCATAGTCTCCGAGGATGTTTGAAGCCAGTTCCGGATGACTACTACCCCACTTGTGCAATTCCATTCCTCCCTTTTTCAAAATGCCCGAAAAGTTGGTTTTTCAAGGCCTTGGCTTCCATTAAAGACGCAGCGCCGCAAAGAATGTCGTCCATATAAAAGTTTTCTCTTAGAACAGGTGCAGCCAAAGGAAAGTTCTTTTCTTCATCTCTCGATAACTGCAGTAAAGTTCTCGTTGCTAAAAAGGGTGCACTCACTGTGCCATATGTGACTGTTTTCATCTCAAAGGTTTTCACCGGATCCTCTGGACTTTCTTTCCACAAAATTCTAAGCAACGGCTGTTGGCTCTCATGGATGAGTATCATTCGGTACATCATTTTCATATCTGCCGTAAAGGCATAAGGATGCCCTCTAAATTTAATCATAATTGCCAACAGGTCATTTTGAACCAGTTCTCCATTGTATTGTATGGAATTCAACACGATAACCCATTACTTGTAGGATTGGTAGCATTAAAAACTACCCTCAGCTTCGTTGTGCTCTTTTCTGGTCTAAGGACGCCATGGTGTGGCATATAATAGGCAACCTCAGAATTGTCAAGCTCTGCGACAACCTCTTTCATGTGACCAAGTTGGTCATACTCATGTATAAAGTCTCTATACAACTTAAGATATTGAGGATCTCTGATTAATCGAGTCCACAGCGCATTCAATCGTTTTAGAGCGATGTCCCTCGACTCACTTAAACAATTTGGTTCGTTTTTAAGGGGCATTTTAACCACATACCGACCCTCCTCATCTCTAAAATGCGTTTTTAGGAAGTGATCCTCACAAAAAATTGCTTCTTCATCTTTAGTTCTCTCTACCTCAACTTTTTCCAATTCCCAACACATTTTTAAAGTCTGATTTAAGTCTCCTTTAATTAATCCACAATGAACCCGTGCTTCAGTATCTGCAAACTATTGCTCCCTGAAGCCACGAACCCAAACACAGTATTTTGGAAAATAAGATCAGAATTTTCAGAACGAATTTGCCCACTACGCAATAATTCATAAAAAATTTCTGCACTCAATAAACAATCAATGGAACCTGGCACATAAAAGGAATCATCTGCTAAATTTATATTTTCAGGAATTAATCCTTTCACATTTAGATTTTTAACTGGAGTTAAATCAGTAATTTTATCTACAACTAACATTTTTATTCTCTTTTTATAACTACCATCGGAATTCGAGATTTCCGTAGTTACGCAATTTTTAACACATACAGAGGAGTCATTTAAACACGTGACCAGAATATTTACTTTTTCTTTTCTTAATCCTAATTTTTCTACCATTTTTTTCGTCATTAGATTTGTCATAGAACCGACGTCAAGCAGACATCTTATTTTCCATTTCTCGTGTCGTATGAATCTTTTACAAAACACTTTACGGAACTCAAAAACACACTAGTGGTTCCCTTTTTTTGATTAATTGCAAACACCGCATTACTATCTTTCTCCGAAACCTCTCCAGAGGGAAAAGCAGGGTTAAATTCTCGCGCTTCGGCATTTAACCTTGACTCGGTTGATGGATGGAAAGCATTCGACTTACTATGGCTTGTTTGAAAATCCGTATTTTGTTTGGGGAAATGTAACGAGACATTGTGCCTCTTAGCGCATAATTTACAAGGTTTCGCTTTGCATTTCGACGCCATACAACCTACTCTTAAACACAGAAAGCATAGAGTCACTGTTTTTTAACTATCTCTACTCTATCATGAACGGAAAGTTGTTTAAATTTTGTACAAAAAAGAATAACATGATTTTCACAGCAATATGAACATTTTGTTTCATTGACATCGGACAAAAAAACACTAGTTACACCTTTTAACCCCTTTCTGTCGACGCCACTCTTAAAGAATTTATTTTGTCAGAAACCCGTATTTATTTCATTTCTACTTGAAACTTTAAGATGACATAAACAAATCTAATTCACGACCCAGCTTATCTGGTGTGTACCAATTTTCGCACATTTTTAAATTAATATAACTGGTCAGTTCTTGATCAAGAGAATTAATTATCTGATCGGCAACAATTAACTGGCATAATTCGTGAAACTCATTTTTTTAACGTTTCTTAATTTACAATAATAATCAAACATTGCTTCAATTCTAGAAGCAAACTGAACATAGTTCTCATATGGTAGTTTTTGGGACCTTCGAAACTGATTAAGCAATACTCGAGGTGTTGGTTGAAATTGTTTTAGCACTAACTGCTTGATTTTTTCATAATCACCCAGTTCCTCTTGTTTAACATAAATTATTAAATTTCCCACCTTTTCGCCCAACATATTCAATAAAATCTCTGCTTTAAATTTATCCTCCACATTTTTTGTTTTAAAAGCTTTTTCTAGCGATTGAAAAAATAAATTATAGGCTTCTGTATTAGAAGGGACAGGTATTGTTAGAGTTTTGATACTTTTAATTAAGTTTTCAATATCAGATGGGACAGATTCGAAATGTTCACCTTTCTTTTGCGCAGGGGACAATTTACATTTAGCATTAGTTAACTCAAGCTCTTTCTTTAACTGTTCTAATTTAATTTTTTCAAATTCAATCCTGGCCTTTTCAGACTCTAATTTAAATTTTTCTTGTTCAATTTTAGCGGCCTTTTCCGCCAAAACGCCATCAATTACACTTTGCAGAAACTCCTTATCAGTTTCAAAGATTTCACTATTCTCTATTAAATTTTTAATACTATAATTTTTGGATTCTGGGGGTATGTCTAATCCCAGCTCCTCGGCGACCAGCAAAAGCTCGTCCTTTTTAAGACTTTTAATTGTCGACATTTTAACACATAACATTAATTTGATATCAAATAAGAAGCAAGGAAATCGCTCTTACTTCGACTGATGAATTGCGCTGGACTCTCAAGATACACAGAAAATACTTCGGAAACTCAGTTTCTTCCCTCAGTTTTCAGACACAATTTCCGGCACAATTTTAACTCATCACTACACGCGGTTTTTCTCCGGATTCTACCGGACCAATGTTATGGCTCACTCCGTCGAATACTCGGCTCACTCCGTCGAATACTCAGCACTCAATTCGAACACAGTTTTTAGTGGACTGGTATTTATTTTTTACTCACAGCTCTTTTTACAGTTACATCAGAATTACTGGGCATGTGCAGTC